>CAIGQV010000260.1:3059035-3071632 GCA_903798115.1 Danio jaintianensis | reverse complement strand
GGAATCTGAATATTTCAGAAAATCTAAATAAATCACATTAAAATGTCTAAATCAAGTTCTCACCAAAGCATATTATTAATTAAAAATGTAATTCTTCATAGAACGTGATCTTTATTTAATATTGCTTTTTGGCATAAAAGAAAAATATTTATAAAAATATTTATAAAATCCTATGTATTTTTGGTTTTGACAAAAATATACATGTGCAACATAAGTCTCTAGGTAAATGTCTTCTCTTGATTGTTTTACCTCACATACATCAACACACAGTATTATAGTTTATTGAAAGAAATATCAAGCCTTCCATTTGTTATCACAATTTTAATTCTGTCAGATTTAATCTCTCCGCCCGATGCCTGGGATACAGTTTTGCAGTCCTCAATACATGTCACCACATTTGCTCTGAGAGAATTACTGCTAATCACATCACCACCTTGAAGACTAAACAGTTGATTTGGGCACTCTGGAAAAGAGGCTGCATAATGAACTGACACACATAGAGAGATGCTTACATTCTGCAGTTGGTTTAAATTATTATTTCCAATAACATTTGGATACCATTGTTATAATATTAACTCAAAATAAGTGCACAGTGATTGACTTATAAAAGTTGGGTAACTTAAGGCAGCAACAACAAACTCACATGTCAGTGTGGGGATTCTTCTACATGCACTTTGGTAATAGACTACTCAACATAAATATCCATCAATTCAAAAGCACTTTGAAATATTAAAGCAATACATAAATTAATCAAAAGCTGAAACTTTAATGATCACTAAATAAGTAAACGTGGGTTGCAGCTGGAACGGCATCCCCTGTGAAAAACATGTGCTGGATAAGTTGGCGGTTCATTCTGCTGTGGCAACCCCAGATTAATAAAGGGACTGAGCCAAAAAGAAAATGAATGAATTAATAAATAAACGTATTTCCATGCTAAAATCCACACCATTAGTAAAGTCTGAATGAACTGCTCCTTTAAATTAGTTCCCGGCACTTTAATTTTGACAGCGAGAGCAATGTGTGGTAACAAAGCAAATGGGGAGTTGGTGAAACTTGGTGCCAGGCCTTCATTCACATGTTCTGGAGCCAGAATCTCATTCAGGAGCACAGTTTAATATATTACAGTTCTTCTTGATTTGCTCAAGTTCTTGTTGACGTGTATTGGTCAATCAGCTTGTCTGTCACCTGCAAAATAATAGACAAAGTATTAAAAACATATCTGTATATAATTTAAGTAGGCTATAACACATTTTAAAATAAAAAAAACAACAACGAACATAATGCTTTTTTGAGATATTCCTTTGTATGTCATCCAGTTTGACGTTTTCAAACGAACCTACCGTACTTGAGAGAAACTTTGTGAACTCTCACAGAGATATGCAATGCTGTTTTGTCTTAAAATTGGGGTAAAGTTGGTTTTATATTGGCACATTCAGACTTTCTCCTTAATAGTGTAATTTCTGAGAAGTATTATTTCGCAAATTCTAAACATCGGAATCATATTATCAACCAATGACTATCTAGTATAGCATTGTTTACAGTCAATTAAATAGTGCTAATGTTATTTTAAAGCCATATTTATATGCAATTTCAGACTAAATATTCAAAGTATAATGTGCTAAACAATATAGGGAGCATGCCACGATTGTCACTGTTCAACCAACTTTTCTTGAATGAACTTAAATATCTCCTGAGTGATCGTTGAGATGAGAGTCCTAGGTTTCCGTGATTGAGGTAAAGTGGTTGTATATTCGCACATTTGTTCGGTGACAACTTGTGACATGGTCCCTATATAGTTTACCACGCTGCTTTGAATATTGGGTCTGAAATCACATAACTTCAAAACAACATTAGCAGTTTTTAAATGACTGAACAATGATGTACTTTGATAGCCGTTGGCTGCTAATACGATTTCCCAATTTAGAATTTGCAAAGAATACTTTTGCGAAACTATATTATTAAGGAGAAAGTCTGAACGTGTGAATATAAAACAAACTTTACCTCAATGTCTCCGTGCGGTATACATTAACATGTAAACCTGTAGTTCGGCAGCCGTGTGAGTCTCACTATAGCGTTTCTATCATAATGCACTTGAAAAGAACCTTGAAGCATGTCCGAGGTTAATCGGGTGTTGACATGATGATCCAAAATGCTTCTCGTCAGTCTCTCCCGGGCGCCTCCGGGGTAAGACGGGGCCGCACTTTCCCTCTGATCCTGACAGTACTTGGCCGTGAAAGTCATAAAGTTCCCACCTGGGTAACAGTTGAAGAACGAGGTCATTATGTCTCTTAAAGCGCCACTTTAAACGGTGAATGATAGCTCGCGTCGCTTGTCTTCATTACTTACTGTACTTTCTGGCTCAACATGTAAATATTGCCTACAACAAACGAGGGGAGGGGCTTGTTTTTACTCCGACCAATCGAGATCGACCCATGTGTCGGCCGGTGGTCCTCCGTTTATAGCGTTATATCTCAGAACTTGCCTATAAGAATAACCGGGTCTGATTTAAACTGTGGATTTATATACCTCCCTCGCCCCAGACTAAGATCTCTGGGAAATGATTTCCTTTGCTCGCAAGCAAACTCTTATGCAGGATTGTCAGGGCCCTCAAATTCACAGGCTATTAACAATAAGGCATTATTCAACTAAAACCCATGAATTGCTCTCCACACGGGGGTATTGTTGATATATTTATTTTTCTAGACCACACTGAGATCTACCTAGATAATCTAAATTAATCTAATAGCCTAACTGATATTTTGTTTTCAGTTCAATTTTGTGTGCATTGCTAGAGTCGTGACATAAAATAAAGATTGTAAACGCTTTTCTCATCATTATTGCGTGTGATGAATTGAGTGCTCGGTTCTGCGGTTTTTGTCCCCTTTTGAGCTGAAGATAGACGCAGCGCATCTGGCTTCTCCCCTCGGAAGACTCGGAACTGCTGTCGAGGAAAATTGTGCACAATCAGTGATTGATGACCTTAAGCTACCAAATACCCATGACAACTGCAGCACTCAAACTACGACTTGCACTTATTTTCTGTAACGTGTTATTGAACGCTTTTATTTTGAGCCAAAAGAGCAGAGTGAAAAAAAATCAAGTGCAATATGGCTTACGTTGTTTGACATCGTATTTGTGAATTGCTTGCTTCTCTCGTAGCCCTTAATAAATAAGATGAGCGTCCGCACTGTTCAGCTTGCTAGATATGCTTGTGAAAACCTTGAATAAATTAAGGCAAAGGGTATTTCTCTATACCCATAAGGCAAACGCGCGATTAAATCCCAATCTTCGCATTGAGGATATGAAGACTTGTGTTTTAGACCTCGATAGACAGCTTCTCCTGTCTGCTTGTCAAATCTAATAGGCCTGTTTGTGATTCTGTTTGTCATTCTGATATGAAAAATGATTACCTAAAGTAAGAAACATCTGGAGCTCTTTAATCTTTGTAATATAATTGTGTATTTATGATTTGAGACTATTATCAATTCCAGTTTCAAAGCTGAATAGTTGTGGCCAGATTCAAATAAAATAAAACAAAAAAATCTCAGTAAATTGAATAAAGATTTTATTTGTTTGACTTATTTCTTTGTTTTTATTTATATGTCCCAAGGGTATACATTACGTTATTATTGATTGTTAATCATAATGGAGAAGGAGGATGCAACTCATTTGTTTATTATAGGCTAACTTATTTTGATGTCCGAACATTTATTAATTGCAGTGCGACATTTTAAAGTTAATACCTGCCTTTATTTATATATATAAAATAAAAACAACACGAATGATCACAGAAAAGCGTTGTATCAGAAAATAAGTTCACTTTAGCACAACCAACAATTCTTTATAAATATTTTTAAAATATATTTTATTCCGAGGACTAAAACGAAGTCAGAGGAAACGAAAAGTGTATAATAAGGTGACTTTATTTTACATTTCAGCACACATTTCCCTTATTTATACCACTCTTAAAGATCATTGCTTCTGTGTTTTGGATACGTTTTCAGTTCCCAATTGGTTCCCAAACTCGACGCATTTATTTTTTCAATTTAAGTGTAGTTAAAAGGTGGACATTTTATTTAGAACCGAGATTGTGAAAAATATATACGTCCTTACCCTTAGTGGTTGAGCTCTTTGCAGCTTTTTGGCAGTGTGTCTTTGCAGTTTTGAGTTCTCTCTCATCCATGCCATGATTGCAGAGTGTGTTGTCACAGTCTCTCTCTCAGGACAAAGTTTGGCCTCTTGCAGTTTGAAATGTGTTTCCACAGTTGAGAAAGCAAAAAGCTTTGTTCATAAGGAGCTGGAATCAGTAGCGAGACTGAAAGCGACGAGTTTTTGATTAATGAGCTTTGAAATGCCTCGCTAGGGGGAAGCCGGGAAAGAGCCTATTCTGTTAGAGACGGCTTGCCAGTGCTTACAAAGGCAGTGACGCTTTAGGCTATTCATTACCACATTAAAAGGTGCATTTTAAAATACGCAGACCTATATGTATTAATGCTTGCGCGACGGTGCAGGTTAATGTTATATCAAACTGTTTAGAAGACGAAACACTTGCTGTGGGCCTTATGATGTATCAGAATTTCTATTGAGAGTCTATTAACTTTAATTTTAATTTTAAAATGTAGGCTACAAAAATGGCTGTACGTTGGTCTGGATTTGCAAACTGCGCCAATTTAGCAATAGGCGGCATCATATTAAAGTTTTGTCATTAATACGTAACAAAAATTCAACTTTAAGAATGTGTAGTCTAAGCCTATATGTAAAACCCAAATATTCAATACAAAGACCTTCCAAATTAACCTATTTGTCAATTGTGTGGTTATGCAGTTATTTTCAAATGACCAAAATTAAAACGATAGCAATGTCTGGTGTGGTTTGCTATTGTGTTTTGTGAACAGCCGTGATACGGGCACGCGCACATTCACGCGCATCTGGATGGGGGTGAGAGCGAAGGTGCCTCCTTTGTTTACTATCCCTTATGTTTCCAAAATGGCGCCTCCGCCTTGTGAGTTGGGCGACATCCAAGTTGGAAATCTATTCATTTCCACGCATAATATGAAGATTTTAATTCATTTATGGTCAATATGACAATGATACTCGTGAATGAATATACTGATGTACAATTCGCAATTTCATTTGTTTAGCTTAAGCACTTTATTTACAAAATGTTCAACACAATAAAATATAACATTTCCATATCGTTACCATTTCATCCTTTTATGCATGGACAGTGCAACTTACAAAATAACATTTGTAATGAACATAAGGATGTGTCGTTACGTGCTGGTGCTGTAAGCAACATGATAACCATTGCCAAATTCCCAATTATAATAATTACAATTTCAAGATTCTAGTTAATTCTTCATCTTCACAATATTTTATTACTGAATGAAGAAAGAAATACACCAGTCTCACATTATTACCTTGTTTGCACCAGTTCAAAGAAATGCCAACGGCTTCTGCTCCAAAATAAATTCTACAGCTGCTATATAAATAATATACATGAGAATATAAATAATGTGCATTAAAACGATAAATAATAAATATAGTACTCAGTCAATATAAATGCTTGTCATACAATCTTGGTGGAAAATAAATAATGGTATGGCGAAAACAGGAAGAACCCGTGAGTAACAGACGACGCGATGGTTTTTAATCCTCTACAAATCCCATCTCTATAAAGACGAATGCCTATACGGTCAAATCTACAGAACTTACCTTCAAGTATAATACGTCATGGAAATTGCCCTCATTTTGCCGATTCGGTTCTTTGGAGAACCTGAGAACTGACAATCAACCCCTTGTGTGTCTTCAACAGTCAAAGAGAAATGGACCACAGCTATTATTATTAAAAAATAATTACAATCATAGCAGTAATAGTAATATCAATAATAATAATACAGGATAATACGTTATGTTTCTCTCATTGTAGTTTTTATAAATTAGTTTAGCTAGTGAGGTAATACAAAAAGCGACCCTTCGCTTAAGCACACAGATGGGATCCTTACAGATGCGTGAGTTTGGGCGCATCCTGCAGCCTTCCCTGAGACGCATGGTGCGAGCTGAGGTCTGTGTATGTGGGGTGGGGGTCACACGGTCCGTGGTGGTGGTTACCCGGAATCTGAGCGGCACAGCTGTAGTCCACACTAGCGGATGAGGGATGGGGAAGATGACCGAGGTTGAACATGGGGCCGGAGGCTGGCATTGAATCAACGAAGTTTCCCCCGACGTACACGGGGCTACTTTGTAAATTAGCATTAGCAAAGCTACCGTTCCCCTGCATGCTGTGGTGGTCGTACTCTGTTCCAGGGTACCTTTTCTGTTGCGGTATGCAGCCGCCCAATGGCGCCGTGTATGCCGCCAAGCCGTATATATTCTGCTGCGGCTTGGCGAATGACGGAGGCGACGGCGCGTCGTAGCTTAGGCTGTTTACGTTCGGAAGCTGACCAGAATATCCAATGTGATTCGAGCCACTTAACGGCGGGCTTCTGTCCGGAGAGTGTCCTAAGGGAGAGTGCATTATGCCTTTCGCTTTCTGATCTTTTTTGTACTTCATCCTTCTGTTTTGAAACCAGATCTTTATTTGGCGCTCGGTGAGATTGAGCAGATTGGCCATCTCCACTCTTCTGGGGCGACACAGGTAGCGGTTGAAATGAAACTCCTTCTCCAGCTCGACTAGCTGGGCGCTGGTGTAGGCAGTGCGCACTCGTTTCGACGCAGGGCCAGGTGGACTCTTGTCGTCGCAGGTTTCTCCTGAACACAAAGAGCAGAAATGTGCAATGGATTAATTGTGTTACACAGCCTATTACATCACTTAAAGGCCAAAGCGAGACAGCCTACTGTAAACAAAAGGAACTGGGTCATAATGATAGTAGCTGTCTCCGAGTGTAGTTATTCATCTTATACTAGATAAAACTATTCTTTCCAGCCACACACACACACACACACAATGCCCATACCTGCTGCTGGGCAGTTGGTGCTTTTCTGCTTTGCGTTTTGGCGAGTCTCTTTCATCCAGGGGAAAATTTGCTTGGAGATGACTGGGGTGGCAGTGCTGGATCCAGTGGAGCTGGGAGATTTCTTTTTTTGTGTGGAGTTGGTGCTGGGGCTGGGAGAGCTGGCCGCTAATGGAGCAGCCTGCTGCTGCTCACTGATACTCTCTGGCTGGCTGTTGCCCTGACTGGCACTTGGTCGCATACAACTGCCATTGATGTCTCCATTTTTATGTGTTGCTGGCCGGACTGATGTGGTTTGAATAGGACAAATTGGACTTTGATAGTCATTCTCTATGCTGGAGGATGAGAAGCCCTGGTGTGTAGGACCGTATGTGTAGGAGTCAGATTTAGGGTACGAATATCCTCCAAAAAGTCCAGCATTGTCATAATAAGTGGCTTTCTGCATTGCGAAGGTTCAAACTTAGAGATCCTGTGAACTCCTGTCCAGTTGCATGGACTTGTGAATCACGTGATTGGAGCTTCCCACAGATTTTCTGTCCTTCGACCTGCTAAGAAAATAAGTAAAAAATTTTAGTAAAGATTGCACTGAACTTGAAACAATCATGGATATAAGATCACAATAAATAAGACCTCATATTTTACATAATAAAAATCTCCATATTTGCATACACCACTATGCCTTTTTTGCAAATCTAAACATCATGTAAATGGATCCCACTGCAAATTAAATCATGGCCTTTTCAGCATTTAAATATGAGATGAACATAGATTTCTCCCAATTCTGCAATTACTGGTGTCAGATGTCATTCAATTTCTTCCTCCTTATATTGTGGATTTCATGAATATTGTTTTACTAATTGTATTTTCATAATGCATTACGCCACAGATGGCAAGACAAAGTTATGTAGGAAAATAATAATTGATTTTATTATTATTGTTCCCTAAGCTAGACTATTCAGCTTTAACTTCTTTTGTTATCTTGTGTCTTTAGCCAACATAACATATGGCCTCCTGCCTTTGTGCAAATCAGGTTGGAAAATGGATAGATTGTACATAGTTTTGCAGCATTGTGTTTGTTTAATATTTTTCTAAAAATAAAAAAATAGAACTTTTACAACACAAAAACTTCACCCTTCACCACCTCTTAACCATAGAAAATGTAATGTTGTGAGCAGCCACCTTTCATCAATGGCCTTTCTCTCTCTCTTTCTCTCTCTCTCTCTCTCTTAGTCTTGACAAGCCAAACCCCTTCATCTTTTCACTTTCAGAACTTTAGGCAAGAATGCAACACGATGGTTAAAGTTTAACTTGTGCTAAAAGTACCCCATTGAGTGAAACTACACGGCAGCAGAAGGAGAATCAGCATTTCTCTTCAAACAATATCCCATTCTTTTCTGACTCACTACGAGACATTTTGGGGGGTTTCTAGGCTTTCAAATTTCGCTCGAGCAAAACAACATAAATTCGATATCAAGTGTATACGTATATTTTAAGGAAATATCTCCTAACCTTAACGTAACAAAAAACATGATCAGTTATTTAACCTAAATTTGTACATTTCAAACGTAATTGAAAGCATTTAATGCATTTTGCAAGCATTCAGTGTCGTAGCATAATTCGATCACAATAATACAGTAGATCGTGTGATGTATGAGACTTTTTTATTATACGAAAACATAATCATAAATAAGAAAATAAATCAAAATCTTAAAAATATTAAGAAGCAAACACTATGAGTATATTTTGTGTAATCTCGCACCTGATAGATGTGGACTATTATTATTATTTTAATTTTGTAATATTAGTTAATTCACTCTTTGATGCCGGTAGATCCTAAATAATAATAATAATAATAATAATAAATAATAATGATACTAATTGCTTCTTAATCTGTATTAGTAAGAAACGATTAATATTCCTGTGTTGGACTTGTTTTCCACCAAAGGGCCGATGTGAGTTGGTGGATCAGCCAATGCGAATCAGATTTGGTTGGTATAGCAAAGTCACAAACTGAACATAATTGCCAATACATCAAATTAAAGTCTGTCTTTCTTTCTTTCTTTCTATAGTCTTATTCTAAACATAGGTTTTTACCCTAGTGACTGTAGCTCGTGCTCAATACAGTAGTTATTAGACGCCCTGAAGCTCCGCACGATACATATCAATGCACCTGTCATTGTGGAGCCCGACAAAATTTATGACTGGCCATACTACAGCCGTAAATGCCTCACAGAGGGGCGAGAAGAAAAGCACTCCTCAAGACTTGATACCGTCAGAGGGGCAAAACTCTAAGCGTAGGAGGATGGCTGGGGGCAAGAATGTCCCGCTAAAGCCAGAGCCTACAGCCCGCCAGTATAAATCCAGCTACTGCCGTATTTCACACACTGTTGTCTTGAACGGTCTTTAACTACTTTGTAATGGTACTCACTTTACCTCAATTGCGCGGATAGCTGTGGATTTTACTGTAAATTCAGATGAAAGGGCGGATGGGAATATTTGTATTGGTTTTGCTTGCTTTTTGATTTTTATTTCATTATTGTCTCCGTTATTTATTTCTAAAGCGCTTTAGACAATGTCGATTGTGTTAAAGCCTATATCGACAAGATAATGTTGTTTTTACATTTTATGTTGCTTTTATAAGTGTTTATTGATATGCAATATGCAATGCACATTAAACAAGTGTAAAAGTGTTGTTTTAAGTTAATTTGTTAAAGTGTTTAAACATCGACTTATCGTTAATATCATTTTTACAAAAACCACGGATTGTTTTGTTTTTTCTGGCCCATATATTATGTGCTGTATTGCATTATGTGCCATATATTACCGTCTCTGTATTGCCTTGTGACTCTATATTATTTCAGAGGTTACCTGAAATAATATAGAGTCACAAGACAATACAGAGACGGTTCGAAGTAATAAATCTAGCCTCATTTCAGTGCAAGTTTATGAACGAGAAAAGAAAGAAATCTCTTACCGCAGTCTGTGGTTTTCTCTGTTCTCTTTTCCCTCAAACAATCCTCATAATTTAGACGGCGACCTGGAGAATAAAAACACATTTTATAGTTATTGATCTTTATTTTCTTCTTCTATAGCTCCCCTTTTTAGTCAGAATCAGGGATGTTCCAGATTTTTCCGGGTACTTGTATGGACAGCATCTTTTGTATACGGTTTCGATTGCAAAACGACAGCTAATCGTGTGGTTTTGCAATCAAAACGTGAATTTACGGCCATCAGTGTTGACAATTTTTACAACCACAAATTTATTACATTTTAACATGATGTCCCATTTAAATAAACTAATTTATGTTGCCCACTAGATTGGACTGGTTTTGCGAGAGCAGCCAAAGCTGTAGCTCAGAGCGAAAAAAAAACTGACATAAGCGATTTTACACAAAGAGATGTTGGCCAAAATATTTAGCACTCATAAGGCTTTTGGGTGACCTTTGGCTTGCTCTCAAATAACTCACT
Source organism: Danio jaintianensis (assembly GCA_903798115.1). NCBI lineage: Eukaryota > Metazoa > Chordata > Actinopteri > Cypriniformes > Danionidae > Danio > Danio jaintianensis. The sequence continues at coordinate 3,061,211 of CAIGQV010000260.1, read as the reverse complement.
GATTAATGAACAACGGACGGAAGGGACTCAAGTCACAATGCAATCCACACCACACAACTTTTTCACCGGGTATTTTAAAACCAAGCGAGAGCCTGAAGACAAGATTTAAATCCTCATCCTACAAGAGCGATGACCTGTTCTCTTCTACACTGAAAATCCTTTCGAAAACATAAGACGAGGACAACAACTTTCAACCGAGCTATTGGGATTAATTCTACTAATAATGCTGTTGTTTTATTGTGCCGGACTACAACGTTGGCAAATGTAATGTAAACAAGCGGATTTATGTTGCCTGTATTTTAAACCTGTGTGTCATGTTCAAAGTCTTAATGGGATAAATGTAGCAAGCAGACCAGCCGAACATGGTCTGCCTTTATTAGGCAACTGTGTTTTCGCCTACGCACTCCCACGGTAAGTTTGGTACTCATAATAGAACAATAGGTTGTGAAAAAATAATAGACTCTCTGGAGGTCGATGTATAAATATATACACTTGCATATCTGTGTCTTAATTGCATGTTTTGTGTTTTGTATGTCTAAAAATTTAGGCCCTAGTTTTAAAATTCTGCAATTAAAATATTGTTGCAAGGTTAAGAAAAACCCTCTAATGTATCAAATAATCGAAAACACATTTGTGTTCGTCCTTCAACGTATTTGTTAGATATTGCAAAAAATATGATATATGCAAAGTTAAAATGCATGTTTTGTAAAAGCAATACATAATAACACTGGATTGTTGTGTGTAAATAATCAAAAGCGCTTGGCCGAAAATGTAAAATAAATCATTTTCGAGCTTAGTCTTGAAACATTGAAATTGAAATTAAATGTAACGTAAATATTCAACAATTTAGATATATTAAATCTTTAAACCTAAAAATAAAACACCATATTAGGTCAGTTTTCAAATATCTATTGTCATGTCAAAATGTTTTTACTTCTTGTCCTAAAAATATAAACCTTACGAATATTTTTATTTTTACGTCTTAAAACAAAAACTCCGCTTTTATTGCACGCCGTAAATAATTCCCATGAACAGTTAGAATTTAGGTAATGCTATTTTTTTAATCCCCAAAACTATAAATAACAATGCATACATTGCATTCTAAATCAGCGAGACAAACATAATTTGAATATACGAAAACAATGATTTTCAAAAGAATACCCCAACCCACATATGTCATGTCTAACATTGCATTGACTATAACATAAATTAAAGTGATTAACGATCTCACAATGTGTGACACAGATGTTTTATGCTGTGCATAGCCAACTCAGCTACCGGAATAAATATGTACATCTAAAAAAAACTGCAACTCTAAATTTATATGACAAAATTACCTTACATGCTAACCTTATAAAACAGTCAAGGTTGCGCAAAGCTGTAAACTAATGCCAGTTTTTCCACTGTCTTCAAATCGCACTTGCTTAGTTGGTAGGCGACGACATTAATAAAGATCAGCTGCTTTGAATGGAATAAATCATATTTTTACGCCGGCCTAATGTAAACCCACGCTTAAAGGTTACGTTTTGCAATGCAATTGCTTACCTGTGATGTCAATTTATTATATCGCCGTGCTTCTTAGTCTCAATATCTCTCAGTACAGCTGCTCGGATATATCCTTCACCCTTTGTCTATAGACAGTACTGTCTTAAAACTGATCTCGCGCTTTTCCAGGCATTTCCATATACCAATGCAGACAGTATTCCCGAAAGAATGGGAGCCACTCACTCAGCTACCAATAAAAAGCCAAGAAGGTCTTCTTATTCCAAAACGAAATATTACTTGCAATCAACTTCCCATTTGAAAAAAATGAACGTTTTACAGAGGCACGCTCACCGAATGAGTCGACATTAGTATATTTCGGAAACCTTATCATGACAAATAAAGGCGCTGCCTTAAAATACAAGCATATTTGTTCACGTGATCCGGATCGCAGATTGTCCTGATTGAGACTGCTACTCCAACCAGCTTCACCACACAAATACATTTTAAAAGCAAGAGCACTAACATTCCCTCCAGCTGCACCATCATTGTACAATCATTTTGCACAAGATCTGGGTCCTTTCTCTGCCACGGTCTCATTACAATAAAGAGCTATTTAATATGGCCTTAAATCCCAGGTATACTAAAATAATAATAATAATAATAATAATAATAATAATAATAATAATAATAA
>CAIGQV010000260.1:3028617-3054035 GCA_903798115.1 Danio jaintianensis | reverse complement strand
ATATATATATATAACTAAATGTCCCTTTTCACGCACACGCATACACTGCTATATAAGTGGGGAACCAGTATATATATATATATAATTTTTTTTTTTTTTTTTTTTTTTTATTTTATATAAAAAAAAATGTGTTGTATGGTATGGTATTAACAAAATATGTACAAACCCAACCTCTGAGATGAATTTTTAATTTATAATAACATTAAAAACGGTTGTTAATTGTTGTTTTTTGTGTCCATATTTGACCGAAACGTAGGTTGAAACAACCCAGCTAACTATAGCCTTACCATGTATGTGTGCTTAATTTATATCTATACAGTTTCTTTCAATTTAGACGTCCCCAAATAGAGATTTTTGGAGATTTAGTCCGTTTAGCACAATTTTGGGTGTACATTTGCCTCTAAAACATGGTAGGTACACAAAGGTAGCCTACACACTAACACACGCACACATTAGTGCTGATGGACAACTGTGTTTTGGATTTGAGAACAAAAGATTAAAAAAAATGCCAATCAAAAGAAATTTGTTATAAATATAAGAAATAACTCACGACCATATACGCTCTAAAAATGCATTTTTATCTGCCCAAATTTGGGTAAAATATAGACAAATCCAACCGCTGGGTTAAAGATTCAACAAAAAAATATCTCAGCAATTGGGTTTGTCCACAGTTTACTTATATTTTGGGTTAAAATTACCCAGCATTTTTAGAGTATATATATATGGTCGATGCTAATTAACAGCAGAGTTTCATGATATACATTTTAAATATTATACACGTATTGCTCATAATTCTCTATAAATGAGTAGAGAAACCCGTCTTTTGATAGTGCATGAACTATGCACTATAAATATGTTATTAATGAAGCTTTGACATTATATATTTAGCTTGGTAAAGCAATACAAGTGGTGGTGTGTTTATGATTTGTATATTTGCCATTATTTACTATTACCACCTTTATTTTAATGTGCAAGAATGGGACAGAAACTGATAATGAACAAATTCTTTAAACTTACACGCCATGGCAAAGAGTCACCGCAAAAGCAAGCGAACATGAAAGTAAAGCAAAATATTTATTGTTGAAAGTAAAAAATAAAAATTCTCGACACTTATTTTTGATGCATCTGTGTGCAAAAAGCGTCTGAGAGAACCGGCTGAAGGTCCATCGGGTCACGAGTGTAGAGGTCAGTGCTCGCGGCTGAAAAGCGTCTGTAATGCAACAGAAACTGTGTCCTCTGGATGAACCTGCCCGCAAGGCTTTTGTTGAACTTCTGTAAAAATACCTTTTCATGCTCTCAACGTGAATGCTTCAGTGTGAAGACTGCATGTATGCCTCGTGTTTTTGTTTAAGGAGACAAAGACACCACGATGATAGCAGAGCGTCTAAGTTTAATCACTGCTGGAAAACCATGTCGGATTCAACACCAATCCCCTTTTTTCGAAAATAACACAACATGTATGAAAGTGCTTGATAAAACGCGTTCTCCCATCTCAAAAGTTTCTTTAAAACACAACATGAAGCAGCCCATTACCTCTGCATAATATTTATTTAATTACTGCAAAATATGCCTGTAGAAAATATGCACAATATACAGAAATATATACATATATAAGAACTTAAAAACGGAATTTGATAATTATGGAACGGATAATTACGTTCACATAGAACACAAAGCTTTTAACATTATATTTAATAAATAGAAGATTCCAACATCTGGAGGCTAAACGTGTGTCTAAAATGCAAAATAAAAAAAGCTGCTTTTCAAGAATTTCAGGCAACATTTGGAAGACAGATAGATTGCTACTTTAGTTGTAGCTATAGTGTTTACAAAGATGCCGAGCGGGATTTATAGTGGAGTGTAAGGCAAGGAATATTCGTGTCAAAAAGATATTTTTTTTTCTGAATTAAATAGCACAAGAGGCTGCAGTAAACAATTGAGAATCATCTGTAACGAATAAAAAATAATAATAATACACGAACAAGTTAAAAATGAATGACTGAAATAGTCTTTAAGAAAGCAAACGAGGCGCGCACAGTAAGAGGGCTTAGGAAATAATTTTGTTCACCTTTCAGTCTACGAATAAATAATTTCACCAGGCAACGAATATTTCTTAGCATTAAACTCATTTTATTTCGATTTTATTACTTGCACCCAGTCGACTTTAATACAAAAAATCCGTAAACATTGGTATTTAATTATATGCGGGGCATTGCCTTGCTTAAGTTCTGTCTAACGATTAAGTTAAGATAAAGTGACGCGCCACAGGCGTAAACTTGCCATAATGCGTTTTAAAAAGGAAAATGTTGATTAAAATACAGAGATTTTCCAAAATAGTGAATAGAATTGGGTCACTAAAAAGACCACACTCAAAACAATATTTTTTGTTGCTTGTTCAAACTACTTACTTAAAATGAGCTAAAACAACACAATTCTTGAGATTTCGTTGGGACAACTTAATTGTTTTATGTTCAATCCACTTAAATTTGTAAAAACTAATAAGTTAACTTAATTCCTTCATGTTGTTTCAACACAAATTGATTATGTGGAACCCAGCATTTTTTACAGTGCATGCTCTCAAATAAATTTGGCAAGTTTGTGTAAAATCGTAAGGTTTATGACGTTTTACTGTACCTCGTGGTGGTATGTGAACCATCATTCGATGCCTCATATCCTCTTTGCCTCACGTACAAAGGGTTACAATATTAGAAATATTGGGAATTTGGGGGGGGGGTTAACGCAAAGCAGTTTTTACGCTGCATTTAGTCATGGTGTGTGCTTCAGCTTCTCAGTTTTTGGCACTTAGACCCAACATGTCATGATTTTCTACCATGCAATGTCAAATGAAGCATTGTCTATTACATACAGTTCATCTGTACATCTGAAGTGAGGGAGAGATATCCACTTATAAAGTTGTGATCTCTGTCTGGTTGTCCTTCTGAGCGTGTTGTGCATGCTGATTTCCAACTGATGCCGATCTTCCTTTCGTGTTTGGTAGTTTGTGATCCTTTTTCCATTTCATTCTTCTGTTCTGAAACCAGATTTTAATCTGTCTTTCAGAAAGACAGAGTGTATGCGCGATCTCGATGCGACGCCGTCTTGTTAGATACCTGTTAAAATGAAACTCCTTTTCTAGTTCGAGAACCTGCTGTCTTGTGTAGGCTGTCCGAGAACGCTTGGGTTCGGGTCCTGTGTAATCCGGGTTCACTGTGAAGGACAAAATCACACTTTTATATTATAAAAAAATCAGAGCAAACATATCCGATCCATTCATTTTCAAATATCTAAACTTCTACCAAAAGTAACACACACTTGTTTGAAGTGAATCTAACGAAATAGCAGAATTTGAGTGTCGGTGATTTAAAATAATAAAAAGTTTATCATGGCTAAATTGTTTAAATCAAAGCTTTGGGCCAAGTGGACTCTCAATACTGCAAGAGTGGCCAACACAGCTAGCGGCCTATTTCCTAAGCAATAAAAATTTATGGCTGGTGTAATTGGCGGCCCCTTCAGAGGAACCCATAAATATTTCACTCAATGATTTTAACTGTGGCTAAAACAGCAGAATAGGGATGGCCTATACGAGCAGACAGCAAAGAGAGTGGATCTTACCCGTAGTAACGTGCACTTTCTTCATCCACGGGTAAACTACAGCAGGCTGCTTGGCTGGTATCCCGTTCTGGGTCTTTGTGTTTTGTTGTTGTCCACAGGTCCTCGGTCCGGAAATCTGGACCGCGGGACACTGCTCTGTTTGTGCAGGGAAAGGGCTAGGGGTGCTGGCTTGATCCTGCACATGACCCCGCGGCTGCACCGTCGAGCCCTGGACAGTGTTACAACTGTAAGGCTGTTCAGAGTAGTTTGACCGTGAATAGATTCCGGGATGCTGGAAATCAGTGTCCTGCGACGGACTGTAGTAGCCTGGGCTCTGTTCAGGTATATAGCTGTTCTGAGAATATTCCTCACAAGGAGGAAATTTTGGATCCACATACTTGGAGTTCACCATGTACGAACTCATGGCCATTAATTTCTGAAGGTAGGAAATACTAATTTTTCTCGAGTTGTCTTTTTTTCCTCCCTCCATAAAGCCCTCCTACTTGCTGTCAACTGAATAAAGTTAGCCTACCATGTGACCAGCTTGGCCAATCGAGGTGGAGGGACTTCATCAACCGAGAAGAAGCTGTGCACACCTAGTAGTGATTTTTACAAACTTCATATTATCTCTCAATTAGGATGGAAATAACACGATATAAAATGTAATTGATTAAATACCCATAAAAAAGAAAGAGACAAGGGGGAAAACAGTGCTAGGACTCCTGCAATAGCCAGCTGCCCATCAACATATGGGAGGATCTCTATTTACACATTAGATGTTATCATAATAACATGTTCTTATGCCACATATCCAAGCATGTGTGTGCGAGTGTATAGCCTTTTTGGTAAATTAATATTCAACTAAGCTAAATCAAACCCAGCCCAGGCATTTTGACTGGTAAAAACAAAACAATACAAAAGATAAAAAACGGTCCAGGGCACAAAAAGAGACACATAAAGCATGCAGACAATTGATGAAGACCGTCTTTGTCATGTAGAGGTCACACAGAAGTTACTGGAGTCTCATCGTTCCAGCGCTTCTCATTCTTTCAGCTCGCTGTATAGGGCGCCCTGGTTCGCCATCAATGCGCCGTGCCAATCAATAATCAAACAGCACATAAAAGAGAATAACCGTATGGCAGCTCGTAAGGTAAGACCAGGGAGCAAAGTAAGTTAACATTCATACTAAATATTACTAATGTTAATTACTGCTCCCTGTCTTGTAAGAGAAACGAATATGGATTTGGTATTTAAAAGGTTAAAATGTTCCCGATACTTTTATATAGAGATTTCAAAATAGGGGTTTGAGTGCAATATTCTACACTGTAAAAAAGTTCTATGATCAATTAGTCCTGACAGCATATGTTTTTTGGTCATTGTAACTTATTAAACTAAGTTGAATCATGTTGTAACTTAATTTGATAAGTTACGTAAGCTATTTTAAGTAAGATTAACATAATATAAGTTCAATGGACTCATAAAGTTAATCTGATTCAGCTTAAAAATTTAAGGCAACCAGGATTTTTTGTAACAGTGTAGAATAGGAACCATTTTGGGGTTTCTTTCAGTTCACAGCTCTTAAAAGAACACATTCTATTAATGTGAAGAACATTCCACACATTCTTTTGAATTTGCATTTTAAATTGCTGGGTTGTTGTATTCCAACGTTGGGTCAAATTTAGACAAACCCAAACGTTTTGGTTAAAAATGTTATTTAAATTAAATTTGTAAGAAATTACCCAATTTTGGGATTGTTTATAATTGACCAAACGTTTTGGTTACGACAACCAAGCAATTTTTAGAGTGTAAAGAACTTTTATCAGCATTTGTGAAATGGAAATTGTCAATAGTCCATGTTGAAGGTCCATCAAGTAAACATCGACAGCAAAAAAAAAAAAAAAAAAGAGTGTTCACTGAGAACAGAGAAAGGCGCAGCAAAAAAAAGCATCACAACAGAAGCTATTAAAATAATATACATAATTATATGAATAGTTGATTTTCTTCAGTGATGATCATCTGTGTTGCCAGGTGCCGTCTTCCAACATAAATACGCAATTTACACATATAGCCTGTACACTGTAAAAAAAACTGGTTGCCTTAAATTTTTAAGCTGAATCAAATTAACCTTATGAGTCCAAAAATCCAAAATCAAACAAAAAGTGCTCAGGGGTAGCATAAATAATGTGTCGGTGCTCTTTGGGTAAGGGATTCATCAGAATAAACAGCAAAAATCAGTCCAAGGCACTCGGAAAAATGTGGAAAAAATATTTTTTAAAGTAACCTTATGAGCCTTATGAGTCCATTGAAAGTATATTATGTTTAACTTAAAACAGCTTGCGTAACTTATAAAATGAAGCTAAAACATGACTAACTTAGTTTAATAACTTGCAATGAACTAAAACATATGACTAATTGATCATATATATTTTTTTACAGTGTAGGCTACACTAGATAGCCAAAAAACACACACAAAAACAGTGCATTGAGATAAAGTATTTTTGAAGTTATTGCATCGCCCATATACTCCCCTAGAATCGAATCTGTGAATGGCATTTTTTTCACACAAATTCGGTTCTACAGGGTATATATAGACGACGGCATATATTCACCAACTGATAAAATATCTTGGAAAAAAATACTTAATTTCCAAAATACACTTAAGTCATTAAAGCAGTTCTACCTTAGGTTTTCATTAAATGTAATGTCATGTCCAAGGTTATAGTGGTGCTTGCCTTGATTCAAAAAATCTATTATAATACCCAACATGTTCCATAGCGAAAAAATATTCAGAAGGAGCTCTCCCATAGCATTATTTCTCAGACCTGATATATTTAAATGCTACCACTAATTACACATCATTTGTTCATTCGATAAATCTAAAAAAAAAAACAAGTACGACTGAAATCATAGTCCGCCAGGTGAGGATTGAAGGCGCCTGTGCTACTCACTCTGAGATGTGCCATGGCAAGCAAATTGATCAGGTGGCCTCAAAACTGTGCGTGAAGAAGCATATAAAGGAAGGGTAAAGGTCGACAGGTCAAGCCGAATCATTTACAACACACATCACAAAGTTTCATTATTTTTTGTAAGGCGACAGCAGTAGCGGAAAAGGAGGAAAGTTCATGGATAATACATGACCTCCTCTGATAAGCAGCTCCTGTGGCCCGTTCAGAGACGAGCGACTCCAAAAGCTTGTAGTCTTTAAAAAATCTGAGCATCGAGAACTTTGAACATTTTCACGTTTATGAATAATTTTCAATTAATAATTAGCCTATCAAATGTTTTAGTTTAATTTGATTAACTGATTAACTTTTGATTAATTTGATAAACCTCAAATTCGTATTTAACGTAGTTTAAAAATAACAATAAAGCCACATGAGAAACACATATACATCTTTTTTTAATTTGCATTCAATAATTTACAAACTATAACAACATTACGTGTGATGTTTTACTACTTAATAGTGATTATAGCGTTTTAGTATACAAAAAGGACTAGTGAGACGCCAATCATGGTTTCTAAATTCAGCCGGCCTTTCGCTCTTTATATAGATGTTATATATATTATTTGATTTTTGTGTGCGTTTATAGTTGCCACATGTAACCAGATAATATTTTATATTTTTCTTTTTTTAACATGTGTGTCTTATCTATTTTGTTAGACAGCGTGACCTGTGTTTCACCTTGAATTGCGACTTGTTCAGGCGGGTCAATGCCGAGTTACTGAACAAAAGAATGAAAGAGTCATCATTTCTATTAAACTCTAAGTTAAACTTAAATGAAACGATCTCTTGTTACTGTTGATTTATATATTTGTACATGTACCTTTATATAATTCGTTTCCGTGCATATGGGGTGAAATTAATTAAATTTTCCCGTTAACCAAGTTGGAGATTTATCCATGCAGATTTCAAGGTTTAGATAGGTCATTGTTTATAAATCGATATGTTATTATTTATTACGATATTTTACTTATATAAAACGCTATATATATATATATATATATAAAGAAAATAAGTTATAGAACGAATGTTATTGTGTTTATGTTTTACTAATATTAAAAATTAAGTAAAATACATATACATTTTTTTATTGTTCATAGACTTCTCAGTTATAATTCAATAATTTAAAAAAATCACTCAATCGTTATTTAGCTGAAATTATGTTTGGCTAACACAGTGGCTAAATTATTATTTTTGAATTTACCTTTATAATATGAACATAAAGTATTTGCTATTCTTAATCCAAAGCATTTAATACATGTTTTAATTAACATGGCTTTCTAAACAGCCAATTTGTCAATGATAATTATTAAAACAAAGTATAAATAACGACAGAAATGACTCTTTTGCCTGGGGGCGCTAGAGAGCTTGTCAATATAACCCAGAAAACCTGCTTATTAAAGTTCACTTATAAGCCAGGAAAGTGATTGTATAGTTCAATTCAATTAAACTCATCTTTATTTCTATAGCGCTTTTACAATGTAGATTGTCAAAGCAGCTTAACATAGAAGTTCTAGTAAATTGAAACTGTGTCAGTCCAGTTTTCAGAGTTACTAGTGACTAAATAGACTATGCATACTTAATAGTGACTAACTGTTTTCGTTTTGTCACATTTAATTCTGCACATAAACAGTATCTAATCCTGACAAAGCGCGCAAAACAACCTGTAAAATGGTGACCATAATTTGCAGATCAAATGCAAAGCAAAACATTTATATATTGCCTCTAGACTTTTTATTAAATAATAATAACAACAACAACAACAATTTCATACAAGAAAACCCCCAAAGAGCAACGGAAACGATCTTTCATAACGTGGCGCCACAACTGCATCAAAAACGAACTACTGCATAACATTTACGTCATCTCCATTACAACCATTTTCCCCCCTCTCCATAGTTATCCAACCACCCAAAGCTGCGCAACAACATTAGATGAGTTCACAGAAACAAACCAGAGCTGGTTTTGAAGGCTGACTATAGCTTATTTGAAACCACAGCAAACATCACAACACAATTCAGCCAAGGCACAGGTTCAGTGACACGTACTGAAGACAAGCTTACCTCCAAAAGCAGGCGTATCTCCAAAAACGTATCGACAAATTCGTATATCCATGATCAAAATAAGCGTGGAGCGTCTTTCCTCGGCTGCGATGCTGGGATCTTTTCTAAACCGTCTGAACGACCTTTCTAATATACAATGTGAATTATATTTTGGCTTGTCAACTCCCTGGCCATAAAACAAAGTTTAATGGTATCACGTGCTTCCCCACAGCCATTCATGACAGCGCGCGGGTGCCATAAATAATCCTGAAAGTTGCACTTATTCAATAATGGCGATTACTCTGATCTCAGGAGGAAATAAAGACACGGGGTGCAATTCCCATTCACTGCACTCAGAGGGGGGAAAACTAGACTGTCGAAAACCACAGATTATTTCTTAAATCCTAGTAGACTAATGTCTGAAATATATTTTGGCAAACGTTGAATAATTCCTAAGCAGTGCTTCAGCGTGCTCGTTATTTTGAGATCCTTCGTGGGACAAATAAGGTGTTTGTAAAATCTCTGACGTGTGAACTAATAGGGGTATTTTTCTGACTCTAAATCCAAGGTAAAATAATCCAAGGTAAAATAATACTATATGTAATAAAACGCACAGCCGGTGAAAGCGGTGGGGAAAATACACTTTAGCGCCAAATGGCGATTTATGTAAGTCACAAAGGGCCGGTGGGAAACTTTCTATGCCGACTATATATAGGCTACTAGTAGGAGAATTTATTTTTCCCCGGAATTTAAAATTAAAATGCATATAATCATAATAAGTTCCCAGTGATGGGTTGCAGCTGGAAGGGCATCCGCTGCGTAAAACATATGCTGGATAAGTTGGCGGTTCATTCCGCTGTGGCAACCCCAGATTAATAAAGGGACTAAGCCGAAAAGAAAATGAATGAATAATCATAATAAGTTAACTATAACAGACACTGATTACTCAATTAACAGCTCAAAATATGGTATGCTTTAGCCTATTAAAGGTTAATACGGACAGCAATATATGTACCGAAACGCTAAACAATCACAAACATTAAAAGTCCTGAAAGTATTATCAGTCTTAAACATTTCTTTCCCTTAATAAGAGAACAGTCTGGCTGTTTTGTCACATGACTGCGGCAACCAATCACAATCACAGGAAATGACCTCGAGGACAAAGATGCAGATAGCGGGCAAGCAAGTGCCAGAGTGTTAGACAACACCACCACCTGCCGACCAAAGCAGACACTGCCTAGGTGTTGGCGAGCCTTTCTCCTTATGGAAAACCTCTTTTCGCTTTCTTTCAAATTGCTAATACAATAGTACAGCACAGCTACCAGCTTTTATCTAATTATTGTAGAAGTTTACTTTGCATGTCATATCACTACGCTATAGATATTAGTCTCATCGCTATCACCACTGTATACTTTGTAAAATAATATAAATATAGCAGCCAAGTAGTTGTGCATTGTATATGTAGGTTATATATTATGTAAAGTGAGTTTTGAAATGATAAAAATTTAATTAAAATGTTTAACATTTGGTTGTAAGTGATTTGAGTTAAATAGTTTTAATAAGCTATTATTTTCTAGATATAATATCAGTGCCTCATTTCGATAAACGATTTGCCCTCATTACAAATTTGTACTTGAAATAAATAAAAAGCAGCGTGTATATATATAGAAGGCTAAGTGAATATAAGGCGTGCGTTCTGGTTTCGGTTTCCTCGTTTGTAGGCTCCTCTCGCCTCTTTTTGCCGCATTGCAGAGAGGTTGTAAATACCTCTGCAGCGGCCTGTCAGCTGACTGTGAAATACTGTCTTTGTTCCGCAGACCCTCTCTCTCCCTTCCCCAAAAAACTGCGCCATTCTCACCATAAAGGGTGGCATACATTAAAACGAACAACATCTGCACCTCCACAGTTTCATAAACTTTCAAAATCAACTTTTTTTACAATGCAAATCACTGTTTTCATGCATGAGCAGATTAATTGTGGAATAAATAATGGCTGAACATAAATACAGAATTGCTGATCATTATTTTAATGTACAGATTGAAGATATATATTATGCAAATATATATATACATATTATTTGAATATTTAAATGTCAACATGTAATTTAATCAATTAAAACTGTAAGAATGGTCGATTGGATTGTGTATCAACTATAAATTCGTAAGAAAACTTAGTGGCAAACTAGTAAATTTGCGTTAACAATTGGTAATGAACAGTGTTAATTTGAATGTTTACATAAGGTTTACAACAATAGGTACTTAATACAAATAATATTAATACAAATAATATCAGTGATTTTGAATTAAGTATTTATTCTTAATAATTCTTGTCTCAGATTAAACATTTTAAACAGATTTTAAGATCAAATGAAGACTAGCAGCATTAAAATAGCGGATTATTTTAAATATAACATACAGCTTAAAATCTAGTTTTTAGTTCAATTAAAAAAAAGAAAACACAATTTTTTACTTAAATTGAACATCAAGCGTATTTGGTTTTATTAGCCCACCTATGCTGCTGTCACAATGTAAAACTATTATCATCACAAACGAATAACCTGCTGATCCTGTAGCTTCTGACTGACACGAAGGCATGTTAGTTTCCAGCAAGTTCAATATTTTATTAAATAGAAACTTACCAAACAAAGCAGTGTAATCCATGGTTTGCCTCAGGCGATGGTGCTGAATATTATGAAGCTTGATACAAATCAGTCGTCCAGTACTGTATTGCTTGCTCTGTTTAGCTCTTGTAGCACACATCAAGCTAGCGTCTGACAACATGCGCAATCGGTAATGCAGGTTACCAAAGCCTCGAGTTTGTCTACTCGATCTTTAACATAGAAAAATAGATGAGCACACTATGTATTTTGTATTTGGAGCCTTTAGCCACAGAATGTAGTGGAAAAAATCGCTTGGGAAATCAGGAAAAGGGGTCATGAAGACGTTTGCGTGCTGCACATGACCAGTGGCATCCAATGACAGACGAAATAGGCTCATAAAAAGATCTATTACAAAGCTGTAAATTGTCTTGTAACAAAAAAGGAATCTGGGCTGCCGCAAAGCCTCGAGTTTTTTGCGCATAATGACTGAGCCAGCTGCACTTCCTCAGCAAAGAAAATACAGTCACAGACATCTGCTAAGAGAGAGTGTGTCCATGGGTGTGTGAGAGAGAGATAGCAGAAAGAGTGAGAGAGTAAGATAGAGAGAGAGAAAAAAATGGTAAAGACGCGCAAAGGCATTTTATCTGTGTTCTTTCGTATGAAATGTTTCAAATAAACTCAAATAAATTTGAAGTAATTTATAGAACATATAAGCCTAGTAAAAACGAGGATCTAAGAACAATCAAAGCGTATATGCAATGATTAAGTTTAACCTAACTCTCAATAATAATATAATACGCTCTAAATATACGCGATAAATCCATATTTGAACTTCGCCTTTAGGAATAAACGTATTTAATAAACTTCTAAATATAGTATCATATTTATTCGGAAACATTTTACCGTCACCTCCGTTATTTAAATTTATAATAGTGTTTTAATATTGAACTGTATTTATTTAGACATCACAATGCACAGTTACAATGTGCTTTGACCAAAATAGTAGCTTACACGATCTGTTGATCTACGCAGCTTATATACACAAATATATTAGCCTACTTACACAGACAGAAACATGGTACATATTTGTTGTCGTCTTTTAAAACTTAAATACAATTCCCTGCATTTGCGTTTCCGTTTGAACTATAATCTCTATAGTCTTTAGATTGAGGGGCAAAATTACTGATATAGGCCTACAATGTGGACGGAGGTGTTAGATGAGATACAGATGGGCTACCAGGTTATTGTGGTTTTATAGAAATAGCGATTGTTAGTATAACACAATTATTTTTTACCACAAATAATAAATAGCTTTCGGACGTAAGTAATATAATAAAGAATAATAAAATCACTATAATATACAATTTGTAATGCTTAATAAAACAACATTTTAATCAAGAAAATGCGATATAGCCTATTTATAATTTAGATCCGGTATTTAAAATGAATCTATCTTTTAAAAAAACGGGTTATTTCTACCCAATTCTGTGTGTAATATGGACTAACTCAACTGCTGGGTTAATTTTTAATTAAATTAATAGCACCAAATTTAACCCAATGTTTTGGGTTATCCATATTTTACCCAATTTGGGTTTAAATAACCCAGCATTTCTTAGAGTGCAATGGAGCTTGTGTGTTGTTGTTTTTTGGAGTTTGCTGCCGTTTTAACGCGTGTGTTATTTGGAGTTTACACTTTATTTACTGACATTTGCAGGAAGCATAATCCAATGAACGGCAAAATAGCTTATGAAATGATACGAACTAAATAAACAACATCTTCAATCGTGGTAGTCTATGTGATATTTATTTATTATTTTTTAGATCTCTTTCATTTATTTATTTTTGTTGCATATTAGGCCTATTCAAATTTCTTCACAACAATGGCTTGAAATTAAACTCTTTTATAATCAAAGTGAAGCTGTAAGGTAATCTGAAAACAGATTTTATAGCACACAACCTTGAAGTCTCATCCGGGGGAACATCTGAGACGCAGGCGAGCGCTGATTTAGGCACGCTGGTTCCGAGCCAGTGTTTCTACGGGACGATTTACAGGCCCGGTACTGTAGCGACCCGGCCGCTCGGAGTGTCGTAAAGACCCCGCTGTCTTTGAAAGTTATCGTGTGCGTAAAATTTAGAGCGGTCGCTGTGACACGTAATTCCGCGAGGATCCGACTGATAACTGGCGCTCTGTGTCGCAGATTTCCCAAACAGATCAAATTATCGCATCAGGGCTGGCCGTCGCCAAAACGCCACCACATTAGGCCTACCGTTCAGCATCTTGTGGAAATGTTGATCCGCAGGAGAAAATACTTCACCCGGTGTTTGTTATGCGAAGAGATCGACGGAGTGAGAACTCATTGATGTTGTCAGATCGTTATTATTAATGCCAGTGGAATTGGATATGATTGAGAGCTGCTGTTATTGAATGGTGTATTTGGCTCGAACAGGCCCATAGCCAGATTCTGCGGTCCTGCATGCCTCAAACACGTTTGCTTTTAGTTATAGATCACATGACAGACAGGGAGGGAGAGGAAGGAAAGGAAAATTAGATTAAGCCTATGTTTTCCATTTACGTTCAGGAACTGTACTTGTTTGGGGTAGGCTATGTATGCGGCCTTTTGCATTAGCCTACATGTCATTTATTAGTTTAATATATTTAGATATTTTTTTTTTCATACTCTGAAACCGCCAGTAAATTTCGCAGTTTATTAGAAAGAATTGCCATTAAAGCTTAAAATTAAATTAAATAACAATATAGGTAACCTACCAGAAAGTTGGCTCGCTGTTTTAAATTAGGTTATATAGATTGTATTTTATTCAAAGTATACGGTATTAGTTGTTTAACAACAAATGCATAAATATAGCCTACGTATAGCTACTGTTAATGTAAAAATATTCTACGTTATAGCAGCAAAACCATTCACTTTTGCGTAAATATATTTATTTTTGCGACAGAGTACATAAAGGGTTATTTAAAGTAATACGGCTTTGTGATATGTATAGACCATTTTGAGTGATGTAAACAAAAACAATGGTCCCAACATATTTCCTGTTTTACATTTTTAATTTCTACAGCTTCCGAGAATCCCAAAAGAGCCACATGTTGATAAATAATGTTATGATAGCTGTTTTAACATTAAGTTATGATTGAATTGCCTCTTGTTACAGTTATGAAATAGTTTGATAATAAGTAGGAAATGTTCATGGGCCAGTGACATGTCCACATTGAAATGGTCTATATATGTTGCTATATATTTTGAGTATAGCCTATTTTTTTCTAATTTCTACTCTGATTTACAACCTGATAATTACTTTTGTCAAGAGAAGGTAAAATATACTGTAGCAGTCGCTTAGTGCATCTGTTATTCTCTGTTAATAATATGCATATAACCTAATATATAATAATAATAACAACAATAAATAATTTTATAGTTTGCATTCTCGATCGAAACCGTCGTTATAAGTAGTGTAATATAGGCCTATCCACAATATTCATTTAGAGCTTTACATTTATCTGTTTATCCATATTTTGACCTGGAATATCCACACAGATGCATATCGCTGATGTGCTCACTGGCCAGATTCCTGTTTTTGTTCTTCATCTAGATCTATGGTTTTATTTAAAACAGACCCTGTATAGTGCTACGTATGCACCATATCCATGTCAACTGGGAGAACTGGGCGTGAATGTTCATCCCGAAATACCAACGTTCTGGAAGCTTATGTGCATTTTGTAATTTCACCAGAAGTTTTCATGTTTAAATATTTCATTAAGCTCTTGTAAGTAAGTGTGCACAGCCACTGGCAATGCATTTGTACAGAACAGGAATGCCCTCTAGTGGCAATAATGTGCAGCCCTGTTTAATAATGCACACTTTGAAAATTGCAGAATGCATTATTTAATTTTCTTTCTTTCCTTTTCATTATTTCGTTTCTTTCTCTTAACTTATTTAATTTTTTTGCTCCCACGATGCATGTGTTTTGGATGCATTTCAATTAGTGTTGTAACTATATTTTCACTCTAGGCAGCTTGCGTGTATAGTTAATTGACCGCTTTGCTTAACTTTAAACATTTCTAAATCCCTGGTACATTTTGTTGTAATATCAACACCTAAATCGTGTAGAAGCGTGCATTTCGTGAATAAACGTGACTTTCAGTGTAGTGGGGGTCGATGACACTTTAGACTCACTATCAATAGCATCGACCAGACGCCCCGTAGGAAAAAGTGTCTACGTTTTGTTGTGTGCAAGTAACAGACACAAAGAACCAGTGAGGTTAGTTTCAAAGAGAAGAGCAATTACAGTCCTATACCATAAACTCATTTAGTCCAGACGTCTAGCTCTTTCTATAGCTTTATTGGACCCCGTTTCTTCCTGCTCTAAAGCAATTCTTGGTACAGGTTTGACGATAAATTGGGCTTTCTTGCAACACCTTTTTCTAATCATAAACCTTTTTTAGTAGTATTCGGTAACAAATATCTCTATTTTGTGTTCAGAATGAAACTATTTGTTCTGTCGCATTCTGTGGCATTGTATCGCTGTTATTTAAAATATCAGTACACAAACAGTGTGCTGTCGAACTTACGATTTATTTTAAAAAATTGGTCTTAAAGGAAACATATTTTCACAGTAGCCTATTAAGTGCACGACTTGGGTATTCAACAAAGGGTCTACGCCCAAATTCACTATACAGCACCAAATACAAGTTTCACTGTGGAAAAAAACCCCAAACAGGAATAAAACAGACCAAAAAGGAGTTCATTTTAGTTTATAATTTAGACCTTTTTCGATGCATCTACCAGCAACAACAGTTTCAACGAGAAATACACTAGATTCAAAATGAGATTGTACAAAAGGTCCAATTAAAAAAAAAGGAAAAAGTCAAATTAATGGCACAGTAAATGACTACACGTGGCTGCATGAAGATGGAAGGTAGGCTATTTGCATGCATTGTGGACAAATATTTAAATATCATCAGATTAAGAGCTAGTAGATCACGGACCATGTCCTAATTTCTTATAAGACATTTTTAATGAGTATGAATAGGTAATTACTGACACTGTGCAAAATAAGAAATGCTCAGACCTTGAATGAACTGGGAAATAGAATTTAGGGGCATTGAAATACCCTTTTATTTCAAGTCACTCAAATAATAATTATTATTTGAGAATTGTTTTTTTAAAGAATATATCAAACTAAATAGAATATATGCCAATTTATCTCGAGTGACTCAAACAAAAAATTGTCAAAAGTTTTATCCTAAACCAAGCGTGTTAAAGAAACGCGCATTAGCTTCTTGTACGCGTCCCACTACGGATCTTTACTGCTCCTCTCTCGGTTCATCTTCTTCATTTTCATTCTTCTGTTCTGAAACCAGATTTTCACCTGCCGCTCTGTTAAATTCAGGATTCGTGCAACTTCATAGCGACGATCCCTCGTTAAATACATGTTAAAAAGAAACTCCTTTTCCAATTCCAGAGTCTGATATTTTGTGTACGGACAACGCTTCTTTCTTGTTGATCTCGCATGGATCCAGTTGGCAGCAGGGTTGCCTAAAAAGAGGAAAAATAAAAAATAAAGTAAATAGGCTTAACATCAACACTCAAATAAAGGTCACGACCAAATCACAATGAGAAATATATATGTAAATATTCATCCATTCAATTAATTAGTTATTTGTGTTTAACATTAGTTAATATGTGGATGCAATTATGTATAATGTTTTTAAATACCCACTATAGGGTTAAATGCAATTTTTTGGCCGGTGGTAAATGCCCGGACACTTTTATAGGTTTGTAAAACCTCCAGTTTAGGACACTTCGACAGCTGTAAATCACGGGGCAATTCATTTTACTTACTTGGGTCAAGTTGTTGTTGTTGTTTTTCGTCTTTAGGTTCACCGTGACTCGAAATATCACTTCCAACTCTTTCTTCGGTAGCTTTGTCCGCACTCTTGGATACAGCACTTAAGCTAAACTCGGGAACCGACGGTGTCTCCGTTTCAAACGCGGCGCTTTCGGTCCTTTTCGGGGGTAAACTTTCAGTCTTTGTACCGCTGTGCCGACTGTTGGAGTGGAAGCCCGTTAAAGAGATATGGTTTGCGACTGGCTCTATCCAGGATCGGACGTATCTGTTGTCTGAAAGATGAGTCTGGTGAACGTATGGATGGTAAATCCCGGACACAGCAGCAGTAGATGGCTGATGAACCGATGACCAGGACGCAGGGAACACGGCTGATTTGGGAGCGAAGCTGCACGAGGAAAAGTCCGCATTTTCAACCACACCTGACGGCCTCGCGGGCGCGGTGTGAGAACCCTGGATATAACGCGCTCCATACACATCCTCAGTCTCGTGCCCCATAATAGAGTCCACATAATAACTGCTGAGAGCTGAACTAGTCGACATTTTTGGATCCCTTCGAACTCATATAAAACGGTACTCTGTTTCCGAAACCTTGCCTCCGAACAATCGTAGTATTTTTGCTGCCTTCACCTTCAGTGATTGGTTACATGAATCACGTGATCATATTTACTAATACAGAGAGTAAATCAGTCCTCTGATAACGGTATGTTGGATTTTGTACTCTTGGAAAAAATAATATAAGATAAATAATGTTTATCTTAATTTAGTAGCTAGTGCTAATCTACATTCGTCATGTTTTTAAACTATTCGACTGTTGTTGTTTTTTGACAAGGGCAGATTAATGCACCCATTTATTTCAGTGCCAGCACTCAACATTGATACATTAACAAACGATTCTAGCAGTGTAAAATCTTGCAAAATTTCGTCATAAAGGTATGTCATACTCTAGCCTTGTAAAGTATTTTATAGAGTACCGAGTTGCAAGTCCTCGTAAAATAAATGTAATAACACGCTGTAAAACAACGAACCACCAGCCTCACAGATTCTCATCATTTATAAACGGTCCTCACTGCTAAGATCTGTAATTTGGTCTTTGTTGGTTTGATACTGACTGTAAGGTGTTGTAAGATTGACAGAGGAAGCAATATTTGTATATTTTTGGTACTTATTGAAAAGAGAGTCATAGCATTTTATGTGTATCAATAAAAAATTTTATGAGGTGCATTTGATTATGTATTAATGTTCCCTTAATAAAACAGACTCTTGGCATTTAAAAGTGTCTTGACCTACATGTCTATCATTATATTAAATAAAAATAATAACATGGGAATATTGTAGCCTTTTATATACAACAAGCTGAGCATTGTACAGTGGCGACCTCTTTGTGGTATGACTGATTGTAAAAAAAGAAAAAAGACAAGCGGATGTTGCTGCGTCACATTATAATTAAAATAAAAGTTTAAAGACCGAGTAGATCATTTGTCTGAAGAGGGATTAAGAAAGCACGAGGGAAATATAAAACAGAATGCAGTACATATTTCTTCTTAATTTAAGAAAATAACTTGAGTGCGAAAAACAATGTGGTATAATGTTATTTGTCGGCAAGTTGTCACTAAGAGCTTAACTGTTCCAATTTTGGTCAAAATTATAAATTGTTCCCATCTGTGGCCACACACTTGAACACATCTAAGCATGTGCATGTAAACTACGCTACGTATGGCATTGTGTTTGTGTAGCCTATATAAAAGGGTCTCTGCTAGGGACTAAAATGCATAACAATTGTGTGTGTGTTTGTGTGTGTATATGTGTGTGTGTATATATATATATATATATATATATATATATATATATGCATGCAAATATTAGTGGCACTACTAGAACCTTCAATAAAGAAAGATACAATACATATATTTAATGTATGTCATAGTATGGCCAAATTATTTCTACTATAGCGTTTATAAAACCAATGCTCTGTGTGTTTTTGGTGCACTTTATCTAAAATTAATTTGGGAACTGGTATACCCCAAAGTAATGTTTGAGACGTACAGGGTAATAGTTATTTGTGCGTTTTTTAATTAATTCGCATTATCCGATTGCTTTTGTGGCGATGATTTCGTTTTGATTATGAGTTTCCGTAACATAAATAAACAATTCCAAGGCAAAATATGCATTTCACGACTTTTTCGTTGATCGGAACACATAAACTTTCGAGAACAAATGGACTAAAACGCTAATAGGCTTAATTAACATTATTGTATACCTGTACAAATTGCCAACAAATCAAGAAGGTAAAAGATATAAGGGATAGACGGAGAAATGCATGAAAAAAACATGTTAGTATTCACAAAATTGACGTGTAAAATTGCGTGTACTTTTAGTTTGTACGTACTATTAAAAAATAACTTAATTAACAGTTATCTTTGTAGTTACTCATTTGTCTTCAAGTGCGTGTGTGTGTGTTTTGGGGAGATATGGTTTTGATTAAACTGTGGCTTAGAAGCGCTATTATACCAAACATGACACCAAACGCTATTACATTATCAATTTATTAGTCCACTGACCACATGCCACAAACATGCACTGATACAGACATATTTAAACACCTATTATACAGAAATACATTATTATTTCAGACAGATGTACGTTTTCACTGGAGAAACAATGGGTAATCTTCGCTTTCAAATGTGCTTTCTTGTCCAAGTCAAGACTTTTTAGCTTTTTGTTTTTTTAGGGGGACGCAATTGTTTTTGCGGCATTTTCCTCTATCCCCGCTGAAAGGAAACCGTCTGAAATAGCCAGTTTCTATCTTGTTTTATAAGTTAACACCTAACACCACTCTTATACCCTGTGTAACATGATAATTACACAAAGCTTCACATTTCAAATGCACATTTCAAAGATGCAGCAATGAATGACAAGGATTTAGCGACGATCACAAGACTGGAACGTGAACGTAGCCAAAAACAATGCACACTGCCCTCATGTCATCATTAAACAGGAGAACATAGATGGACCGAAATGAGGGGGTAGGTTTTTGATTTGCACTTGTCTGCGTGCTCACGAAAAAGTGAGATTGGACGTTAGTTCACGGATACGATTTTCTCTGCTCATCTTCTTGAGTTTCATCCTGCGGTTTTGGAACCAGATTTTCACTTGTCTGTCAGTTAGGTTGACGCTTTTGCTTATCTCTAGACGGCGCTCCCGAGTCAGATACATGTTGAATAAAAACTCTTTTTCTAATTCCAAGGTCTGGTGTTTTGTGTATGGACATCTTTTTTTCCTTCCACTCTTCGCGGTTAACCAGTTGCTTGTCGGTGTGTCGTTTTTAGATTCTGCAAAACAAAAACACACAGTGAACAACAGCGCCAGTCATACAAAAATGACAATAAAAACATTATTTTTTTCCATATACAAAGTAATAATGGATTCAAACGGATATCATATTTTAACATGTACCTGTTAACGTACTGCGTTATACGCAATTGCCCATGTGGCCTCGCTTGTTCTTTCAACACACAATTATTCCCACTGAAGTTAAGTAATAAAGCGTTAACTAAATAAATGTTAATGTTTCTTCATTGTGGTTTACTTTTATTTAACACAGGACCTTGTGTTGTTTTATAAGCTAAATCCCAAACTATCCAGTAAAACCACGTTATAACCAATTCACTTTATAGGTATGCAGTTTTCATATTTATATTCTGCTCCTCCACAACTGTGATTTTCCCGAGCTTTACCTCGGTATCAAATGAAAGGCAACTAATGATTTCTATATATAAAAGGAACGTTAATTTTCGTGCTGAATGGACAATGTCACAAATACTTTCCACCGAGGCTGTGCTTATATTGGCCAAGGAAGAATGTCAAGTCACTTGCAACAAAAGGTATTTGATGTTAACGCGCCCTCGCAGCGCCGTTTCCTGTTAAGGCTTTTACTGCAACCTGAGTAAGACTCCCATTAAACATTACGACTTTCGGGTTGTTTGTGTTTTATATTGGGTTTTATGATGCTAGAGCGTTCGCATTACACCAAGACGCGATTAATCCGTTTATTGTACCCACCTTTGCCTTCTCTGTGTGGCAATTCGGGGCTGGAAACAGACGCCTCAGTTGAGCAATTCTTCTCCTCCAGCTTGCTGACTTTGGGCTCTGGACTCGGCGCCGGGGAAGAGCTCCTTGTGTCCCGATCGTGCGCAAGCTTTTTTTCCACCTCGACAAAGGGCGTTGACTGTGCCTTTGGAGTCGCCCTGTTCAGCTGCATTAACGTGGTGTTTGGGCTCATCGTCTCGTTGTCATAGTCCGGGTTTTTCGCCGTCGCGTAAGTTTGGCTCAGTCTAAAATAGCCAGGGACCGGAATCTCGGGACTATCAACGGAACATGATTCGGGAATCAGGCTGGAGTACACGGGTATCTCAGACAAACTGACCTTTGCTCTCTTGTCGGAGTACATACAACAGTTAGTCTCTTCTTTTATGCTTTGTGAAAATGTGCAGGTGGCCATCTGGTTGAGCGGTTGCTCTAATCGGCAGGACCTGCTCGGATCTGCCCAGGTATCAGTTTGAGGTATGTACGAGTGGACGGTCATGTCCATGTTTTGGTGGTTTACTTCCCCCCGTTTGCCAAGAGCCGGCAGGAGTCCACAGGTTTGCATTCCATAGGTTCCCATTTCTGCAGCGGCTGCTGGCATGTACATGTTACTGCTGGAATAAAAATCTGTTCTGCACGCCCCAATCAAGGAATCTACCAAAAAAGTGTTTGCTGCAGGAGAGCTGTTGGGAAAGGACATTTTGGATTTTTTTTTTTTTTTGTTTTTTTTTGTTTTAAGAAGCAGAGAAGTGTCCTCTGTAAGCTGACATATCTAGCAAAACAATCCCTGTATAACCCAGCGAGTCTCTCTGCAACCACATGACACTCTCACCAATGAAATTTGAAAATGGCCTTGAGACGCAGGCTCTTCCCCGTCACGTGGGCGGATTGACACATGATTTGAAGTTTCAGACGTGGTCAACAGCGACACCTAGAACAAGGACTTGAAATTGATTTCAAGACGGTCAAAATAGCGTTGCTAAATCCATTTTCAGGATACAATTAAGACAAAAGAACTGGACTCATATATTGGCCGGCTGCATGGTGAACAAAGAGTAAGAACAAGGAAAACAAATGATGGCATTTAAAGCTATCCTGTTCTCTTTCGAAATAAAATTCAAGGTCAAGATAAGAAACGCATGAGCATACTGCAGAATAATTTTCTCGTAGTTCACTGTTTCTTTAGGCAAAACGCAAAGGACAATGCAGAACGAAATAAGCCTGCGGGCGTCGGCCTAAACACCGCTGTCTGCAATCTGGATTTAGGGTGAAATACACAACTGTTATTCAGCCTTTTCTTCTTGGCTTTTATAATTATGTTTTAATCAACACAAATGGTGTTGCTTGTTCTCTAGTTAGACCCTTTTTTCACGACACGAAGCAAATGTAATTACTTTGTAATAATTCATGTAATAACTTGTTTGTTGTTTGCTGTTGTTTTCTAAATTAAAACCAAATGAATTAAAGCTTGTACTTGTTCAGTTATAAATATGTTAGCCAGTCAGTAAATTGTATCACGTTATCAGTACATTATAATAATGCGAAGTATTCGCTTCTTAAATAGCCAAAACTATAATCCATTTCAAACGTTAAAATTACTTGAGATGTTAAAGTTGCTGTTTCATATTTAAAAAATGGACATTCATTTTCGACATCGTTTGTCTTATTAAAAAATAGAGCATTTGCAGATTGACTTTAAAAGCACGTACATCCCCAGCAGTAACATGTTGTTGCCGTTTTTTAAAATAAAATGTCAGAAACATGTAGATTAATATTTGCTCAGCTTAACATACAAAGACATTAGCAGAATTGAACAACATTTACCAAAGTTACCAAGTAATCTTGGTTTAAGTAGCCTATTGGATTCAAAGAAAATGCGCAAACAGAATTATATATACTGTTGAAATAATGAATGTGCTTGTTACAGATTTATCTAATGTCATAAACCAGTAACATTGTATTTATCTACATAAAATACTAAAATATCAAATTAGCTCCACGGTGCAACAAATGCGTTTATATGAACATTTTAATGTAATAATTTTAGGCAAATGCACAATGACGCATATAGTTTTATACAGTCCAATAAGACAAAAGACCAACGCATATACGCGCTAAATCGCTATAGATTCCCTAACATTTATATAAATTAGTTTAGAAATAATAATCACTCTCAGATTTATCATATAAATACAGTGAGTAAATAAAATTACACAATAACTGAAGAAGACTGATGTCTAAAAAAGCAGACATTAACACTATTATAATACCACATTTTTCATAACAAAGAGAATAGTGATAACTGCTAAATGTCTGACATTTAGCAACTACTACTCCTACTAATAATTAATTATATTACTATTTGACTACTAAACTAAATGCACAAATTCGCATATCAATTTACAGAAATATGCATGTACACTCTACTAAATAATTTATAATTAAAGGCACAGTTTTCGCGTAGTTTTATTGCTGGTTCAGATTTAAAAACATACAATTCAATTTACAAATACATTTAGCATGCATTCTACTAAATAACCTATAATTATAGCCTGCCGTTTTGCTTATTTTAATTGCTGGTTCACATGTATAACAATTCAATTACATTAAAAGTATGATAAGAGGATCTGGTAGAGATGCGTGCAAAGTTTAATGCATCCATTTTATACATCCTGTGGCTACAGTTATTAGGTAAATTTAATAGTATGTTTTTATTGCACACGCAAGTCTACCGTCTCCATGCGAATAGCTTATTTAAAAGAAATAATAAAATTGAACAATGATTAAACTCTTATAAAACGTATGTGCCAAAACTGGCTGTATAATTCTTGTTACATTAAATAGAACCACAACGACGGCAAGGTATAAAAATAATAAGTATAATTGTGATGTTGCATGGTTTTTATTTAAGTATAATGTCGAAAGACACGTTTTTACAAAAGCAATCGAACCATCTAATGTTAAAGCGTGTACAAGGCAAGCTAACTTTGGAGATTAAACGAAAAATGTTTACTGAAATTGTCTCTCCCAAGTACACAGAGAAATATATCCTCCGCCCGGGACTAAAATGTATGTTTCAGGCTTTTATGTTACTCTGAGATGTAATGCAAAAGCGTAAATCTTAATAAAATAAAGTAGAACAAAGCGAATAACAGTAATTACGAACTGCCCCTAACAGTGCATGTGCGAAAGAATAGATTAGAGCACATAACTCCGTTCAAGATCATAGTCATTGTTTTTTAGGACAGCTACACTTGGATTACATGCAGCACCCGGTCCGATGATTGCTGTAAGTTCGCCCTCTCGTGGCCTCAAGCTGCATCAGCAAAATGTAAATAAGTGTTGTAAATAGTGAGTAATATATTATACAACACACAAATGAGGGTGCATTGTAATTGTTTTATGTAAAAAATAAAATAAATAAAAAACACGGATTGTACACATTTGGCAAGAAATAAATTAGCTTGACACAGTGTTGTATTTTCAGTATCTTCTGACTCTATATGGAGATAGTCACTTCCCACCAAGCAATTGTGTGTTTAATAGAGGTTTAAGCATTGGTATCCATGCTAAATCTGGGATCTATTAATCTAAGATTATCTCAAAATTAGACTAATCATCAAGCAGACAGAATAGATAAGACTTCACATGATGACTACACATTATTATTCCTGTGCATTTGATGACTAGTCTAGTTTGGGCTATTCTTATACGTCTATTAGATTTTCGTTGCAAGCCCAAAATTAGCCTTTTTCTAGCAAAGACGTCTATATTTAGACGTCCATTAGAGACTTCTTTTTTAACACACAAAACATTATTGCTGTCATATTGTCTACTAATAAGAGAAAACAATGAACATATGCACCAACAGCACTTTGGATTCTTATTAATTCTGTGAGCATACTCATAAGAAAGCTCTGTACTAATACTATAACTCGTGCAACATATTACGCCATTTTTGCTTTTGCATTAAATTCCCTTTATAGGAAGAGCAACGAGATTAATTTGTGATTTCACTGTATATATTTAAACGTAAATTAGACATCTATTATACTTCTTTTTAACACAAAAGTATTTGCTGGCCTATTGTCTATTGATAATAGATTACAACTACCGTATGCACTAACATCATTTTGATTCTTGTTAATTCTGTGAGCATACTGTGAAGAAAGCTCTGCTCGATCACTATAAGCATATTACGGCATTGTTGCTTTTGCATTAAATTCCCTTTAGGAA
>CAIGQV010000260.1:3002858-3023617 GCA_903798115.1 Danio jaintianensis | reverse complement strand
ACAAACACACACACACACACACACACATACACACACACACACACACACACAAGAGATGCAACCAAAGAGCCTTTCCCATCGTAAATATTTTTACAACAGCAAAGACAATCTTACTAGCTACATAAAAACTTTTGCATGCTTATAAAGCGGCACATAAAAGCTAACCGACAAAGTAATATGGTAGACTGAAGCGCCGTGAGACGCCTGGACTTACTTGAGCCGCTGTTCTTTTCTTCATCGCAGGTTGAAACGGAGGATTCCTCCTCCACGGTGTCTGTAGGGTCTTGTTTGGTGTGCTCCGCGCTATCTGTAGACGCGTTACATGCAGCATCTCCGGGGACACTCGTATCTGGCTTTTGTTTGGACTGCTCAGGGTTGGGCTTCTCAGAGTTAGCCGTCTCAAAAAACTGATCAAATCCTTGTGGAAGTACCCCGTTTCGGCCGACGTTGTTGAAGAAACTGCACGGAGAGTTAGTACCAGCGTGATGGCTGTACATGGAATCGTTCTTAAAAATCATTTCCGCTCTGTTTGTGGACTGCAAGAGATCTCGGTGCATTATCTCCTCCGTTGAATAGTACGAAGCGTAATTGCCCCTGTAATGCCATTTGCTCGGATGATCCAGTCCATAGTCTCTGAAAGTCACTTCACGAACAGGTTGGACTTGCGCTATGTTTGAAGAATAGGGGAAATTGACTTGACACGACGTAGTTTGAGGCAAAAACGATGAAACCGACGAGAAATCGGGAGTAGAGACGTAGTACGGTAAATACATATTAGATGCACAGTTGTTGCGATCATCGTAGTCCGTCATTGCTCTCTTTAGCCGTAGAGAGGGGGGAAAAATCGCCTGCTTGACTGTTAAACTTTGCCCATCTATTGCACCATATGCGTGCGGATAGGACTCGCGAGGAAGAAAAAATCGGAAACGTACGCTGACGTGCAATTCATCTTGATCGATTCTTGAGGTAATTGTGTCATGTGATCCGGTAAAAAAATTACCATATATCAATATCAGTCATTAAGAGAGCGGCTCATAGGTAACCGCATGAGGCAGGTCATTGGTTGCCTACATTTTTGAAACTCCCATGTTGATTTCCCCGTGTGCATTACAAGGCATTAGTAAACAATCACAGAAACACCATGTAGCTATGTTGGTTACAATCAAAGTACATTAAATAAAAGACGTCTATAACAGCAATTAAATTAGTTTCCATCCGCCGCACTGCGATGTATTTATCCAGCTGCTATATTTAAAGATTTTTCGAGGTTTCATAGCCACTTACCCTCATGGCCGAAAGAAAACTTCGACTATACTGAAGCAACGTTTTTAGTCTCTCCCTCTCTCTCTTTGTCTGTACTCTAAAATGGAGATCTGCAAGCCTTACGATAAAAAATGCATGGTTTATTATTAGGCGTGTGCTTTACACGTAGGCTATTTTGCTATTATCATAACTGCTACTCCTCTTTTCTGAGCCATTTAACTGAAATTCAAAAGCCATTCCCTTTCAACGTTTGGCTACAACTACATGTCATAGAAAAAGTGAAAAAAGAAAAAGGATTAAAGAAAATTAAGTAATAAACATCTGAAAAAAGTTAGAGAAATCAACAGAACAGCAGTTCACCAAACAGAGTTAGACTATCTGTTGTTATGCCAGCGAAAACTGATGTTTTCCTAATTCTACACAGTCTGCAGACAGTAAACATATAGTCACAATGTAAACAGTGTGCAATAATGCTTTTAGTTATAGTTTTAGTTAAGTGCAATAAAAAACAAAACAGCAAATGGTAATGCAATGATAACATTTTCAACTGTACCTTTCTTTTAAGCGTGAAGTAAAACTCAAAGTAGTATTCCAGTACCAATTTTGTAGGGGGTTAAATAAAATTCTTCGGCACAAGTATCGAGCGGAAGAAAGGGAAGAGATACACGGATTCACACTGCCAAGTACAAAACAACTGTTCTGGCTTTGAACGTCTGTGGTCTGAGACAATGCGCACTCGGCAATCACCAATAACCGTCAGCCAAATCATTTTATTGCACAGACAAAAGGATGTGCTATGGTGTACTGTTCAGGGTGGAGGTAAATACAGACAGCTGCGTTACTACCAGAAGTACTATGAAAAACTGCAAATTTAATTTACACGTACTTTATTTAAATATCTACATGTCTTATATATGAGACGTAAAGTTGCGTTGTACAACACACAACATTAAACCACAAGTGCTGTTTATTCTTTTACTTGATTGTTATTATTAGTTGTTTCGTTTTTCTGGTAACCTTGAATATGTTGACTGAAAAAAGACCATATTCTTGGCAAATTGTAGCAAAGCTCCTGGATTTAAAATGTGATGCAATTGCACACACACGCGCGCACGCACACACACACACACACACGCACGCACGCACGCACGCACGCACGCACGCACGCACACACACACACACACACACACAAATAAAAACAAGTTATTTTATTTTCAGAATTTTAAAACGCTAAATAGAAATGCTTAGCAGGCTTTAATCGCAAATGAGTGTTTGTTTTTTTGTAATGCAGTACGATTCTTGGGCTACTTTCGACATTTATTTTTCCCCCCATTTATTTGTTTTGTGATGAATCAAAGTATTGGAGCATAGCAAAGTATTAATCCGTTTACTAGTGGATGTCCAAAGATTTATACGAAGACATAAGTTATATCGAATGACTTAAATTAGAATAAGCAGCAAATATGTCACGCTGTTTGACCTTATGTACGCCTAAAATTGTTCGCTGCAAAGCTTTAAAAATATATTTAAAACGTTGTTACTCATAAAATAAATGTATATAAATAAAATATGTATACATTTATATAGCATAGTTTAGTTGTTGTAATGTGGAAATCGGATAAGTATGGAGAAATCTGTCTACATTTGACTATTTCGAGACGAAAAAGGGAAAAAGCAACTAACTTGACCTTAACTTTGTATTGGCGCCCCCAGTTTCCATGGCGGTCGTAGAGCGTCTGGCAGTGCGCTCAAGAAAATTCCATTCCGCTTGTTTCTTGCTTGTTCAGTCTTATAACTCATCACTTTTAAAATCAGTCGTTGAAATACTGATGGCATATAACTTGGACCAAACTTACTCATTTTGCACTTTGTGTATTTAGTAATTTATTTATACACTCTAAGAAATGCTGGCTTATTTAAACCCAAATTGGGCAAAATCTGGACTAACCCAAACATCCTATTAATTTAATTTAAAAAATTAATCCAGCAGTTGGGTTAGTCCATATTACACCCAGAATTGGGTAGAAATAGCCTGGCGTTTTTTTGAGTGTAGCTAGGCTATTTATTTTAAATATAAAAAATGAACATTCTTAATAATGTTTAAGATAATATACATGTGCGTTTATTCTAAAAGGTTGTTTTTTTTTGCCTCAATACTACTGAAGAACATTTTTGGTTCCCCAAACAACCTTGTATCGAAAAAAAATGTCAGTAATATAAAGTACATTGTAATAATTAAAGGACGGGTTTTCCCACAATTTTATTGAATGGAAAGGTTCCGTGGATTTTAAAGGTTCTTCAAGGATCCAACGATCATTATAAAGTTTCATTAAATGAATTAACTAAATGGGCCGTAGTGCATGTGTGTGTGAATGAGAGTTTATGGGTGTTTCCCAGTACTGGGTTGCGGCTGGAAGGGCATGCGCTGTGTAAAACATATGCTGGATAAGTTGGCGGTTCATTCCGCTGTGGCGACCCCTGATGAATAAAGGGACCAAGCCAAAGGAAAATGAATGAATGATTATTACTATAATATAATATTTTTACACAATTAATATATTTGGTGAAGGTGTACAGTGGCAGTGCTGTGCGTTTGACCACGGGTTAGTTTTGTCTGTAAATGGTAAAAGACTAGTTTGGCAGCTAACAATATATACATTTGTATTTTAGAATTAAATATTTATTTACATAGTTTTACTTTATAGTATTTATATAATTATTTTATCACAAGCTTTTAAAAATAATCTGACATTATTAATCGAAATCTTTATGTATTTGCCTTATGCATAAAGTATATGATTGCGCTATACATAATATTAGTTGTATACTAGTATCACATTGTTTACAAGTTTACAATGCAGATAAACAGAATATTAAATATACATGCGGATACGAATCTGCATAAAAAAAAAATGCAATGTATTACAATGCTTATATCTTTTTACAGCATTTATATATATGTCCACGTGCACGGAGTTGTAATTCTGGTATTATTAATATATTTTTTCATATTTGGTATAGGAGAGTTTTGTCTTCGTATCATGTATACGTGCATGCAACTAAACACTACCGTTTATACTTGTTTCAGAATATTGTAATTAATAATCAGTAAGTTCGTATGTAGAAATAGTAAAATTTTGGACGCAATTTGAACTGGCTTCTTAAAGCTCAAGGGCTAAATAAATAAAGTTACAATGTGCAAGTCTAATTACATATTAACAAACGTAAATACGGTCGAAATGAATTAGAGTATTTGTAAATTACTACAACATTGATAAATACAGATTTACTATTTGAAAAGTTTTAATTCTGTCATATAGGTGTATTAGGAAATGTACAATGATAGAGATCCAAAGACATATAACATGAGACTCGAATTAACATAAACGAACTTGAGCTTGGACTCGAGACGCAAATCCTACTTATTAGAGCATTTTACAAACACCCACTGAATTAAAACAGACAAGCATCGCACAAGAATGCAAAAGTTTATTATAAGGCAGAATTTACAACATTTAATAAATATTTTACATTACACTTTTGGTAAAAACGCAACAAAAACAAAATGTATTCAGGCCGCAAGATACAAATTAGGTTTTTAACACAATTATGGAACAACTGAAAATTTAATGACCCAGTAAGCTGTATTAGCTGCCCAGTGTAGCTTTAATGAGGCCAGAATGTATGTTTTTAATCCAAGATACACGAGCATAAATTTGCTGGGGTTTCAAACTATAAAGCTCACTTCTTTCGGCTACATACATCATTCAGATTCTCGTTTTACACCACCACCAGACACATACACATGCAGCGATACTATGGAAATAAATAGAAATTCAAAATTTTCAGTTTGAATATTAAATTACTTTTAATCGGTGTTGTGGTAAATACTCATTTTCAATTAAATAGATGTATTTGGATCTGCGTAAAGGAAAGGTATCTTGTATGAAGGATCCCAAAAAATCCAACCTTACAACAAAAATCTTAGTATATTGCGAAGATATGCTCGCGCATCATAAGTCTTTTTTTCTTCATCCTGCGATT
The DNA here is from genome assembly GCA_903798115.1 of Danio jaintianensis. NCBI lineage: Eukaryota > Metazoa > Chordata > Actinopteri > Cypriniformes > Danionidae > Danio > Danio jaintianensis. The sequence continues at coordinate 3,018,310 of CAIGQV010000260.1, read as the reverse complement.
CTGAAACCAGATTTTCACTTGCTGATCACTCAGTTCCAATCTGTCCGAAAGCTCCTTTCGTTTCTGTCGGTTTATAAACTCGTTCATCATAAATTCGTTCTCCAGTTCGGTTAGCTGGGGCTTCGTGTAAGGTTTTCTCTTTTTTCTTGACCTCACCTGTGAGGGACACCAAGGCAGTCCTGGGGAGGAGGTTAAAAAAATGATTAACTATCATCATTATCATGTCTTTGAAGATGAATGTGTAAGATAAAATGCTGGGCTATTTCAACCAACATTTGGGTAAACTATGGATAAACCCAACTATTGGGTTAAAATTTGGCTCTAAACTGGATTCAAACAAATTAACTCAGCAGTTTGGTTTGTCCACATTTAAGCCAATTTGGGTTGAAATAACCCAAACAAATGTAAAGCACTTTTAAAACGCCAATTCGAGAAGCACAACATTATTTAAAATGTGCCTGAAAACAAACTCATTATAACAGCTTTATAAATCAAGCAAACTGCACTCTAGAAAAGTCTGGGTTGTTTAAACCCAACCTTGGGTCAAAAATGGACGAACCCAACCGCTGGGTTTAAAAAGAAAGTGCAAATTAAATTAAACACAAAAAATAACCCAACTTTGCGTTTGTCCAAATTTGACCCAATGTTGTGTTAAAACAACCCAGATTTTTAAAGAGTAAACTGATTCAGTAAAGCACGACTCTGGTGACCATGGCACATTTAAAACACCATTTCCTGAACCACGTGTAAATAGACAACATTATTTAAAATGTGTCTGAAAACAAACTCAATATTTGATTATAACCAAGCAAACTGCAGGGTTGTTTTAACCTAACGTTGGGTCAAATATGGACAAACTTAACCACTGGGTTAAGATTGGGCTATAATCAGAATTCAAACAGTTTAACTTTTGGTTTGTCCACATATTACTCAATTTGAGCTGAAATAACCCATAATTGCTTTTAGAGTATACTAATTCAGTAAAGCACGGTTTAGATACTCCTGGCACATTTGAAACACCAAGTCGTGGAGCATGTGTAAACAGACAACATAATTTTAATGTGTCTGAAAACAAACTTAATATCTGAAATTGCTTGATTATAACCAAGCAAACTACATTCTAAAAATGCTGTGTTGTTTTATTGTAATTTAAACGTAATACAAAGAAAATAAATAAATAAATAACCAAACGTTGGTTCAAATACTCAAATAAATAAAACAACATTGAGGAAAGTCTGGTTTTATATTCGCACATTCGTTCAGTGACAACTTGTGACACGCTCAATTACTGAAATCACATGTAAATATGTCTTTAAGGCAACATTAGCACTATTTAACTGATTGTGAACAATGTTGTACTCTGATAGTCGTTGCCTGCTATATCACTTCACTATTTACAACTTGCAAAGAATACTTTTCTGAAATTATATTATTAAGGAAAAAGTCCGAATGTGTAAATATAAAACCAACTTTACCTCATTTAAAACAACCCAGCATTTTTTAGAGTGTGCTTTGTAGGCTCACATCATAAACACTACAGAGTAAAATTCACTGAAATCAAAGTAACAGAGTGGCATTGGTGTCTATGGCGGAAGGGTCAATGGATAAGTTGAGCGTACCATCGGTGAAGGCTGGTCTGATATTCTGGGCGCTCAGTGACGGCTGGAATGGAGCGCTGGAGCTGACAGACTGCGTTGAAGCATCGCTCTCTGACTGTTCAGTGCAGCTCAGTTCATTGGGTGCAACAGTGTTCAGCTGTCGCCTTTCCAGGTTTGAAAGTCCATTGCTAGCAGAGCTGGCGATTCTCTGCTCACTTGCGTAAGCTGCATTAGGTTGACCTGGCTCCTCTGATTTGTGGCTGACATCTTGGAAGTAGTACCTCCCGGATTCCTCCAGTGAGCCCTTTTTGTGGGTGTTGAGGCTAGCGCTCACAGCGGCTGAATTGCTGAAAAACGGCTGAGAGTAGCCACTGTAGGCGCGGCTCTGGGCCGGAGCAGTGCACGAATTTGAAGAACTCCACGGGAACGAGCACACCTCTCTTCTACTGTAGGACATCTGCTGGAGCCCGGATAGATGCACTCCATTGCCTCGCAAGTTTTGGAGGTACAAGGAGTCTGGCGAGTGAAAATTTAAAAGGGGAGCGACATAGCCAGAACTAAGGAGATTGTGCTCGCACATTTCTGACGAGCTCGCAGGAACGCTTCTTAAAACCGTTTTTAGTTACCCCTAAAGAATACGAGCAAGGTAATTGATGATTTGTTAATGCACCATCACGTGATATGCAAAGTAAAACGTCTGACCACGCCCATGTGACAGTAGTGCCGCAAAGTCAGACATTGGCAGTGCATGAAAAGCATTTAAATTAACAAACAGCCTTTCTAAACATTGCTTCGGCCACACTCTAAAAATGCTAATTGTATTAACCCAACGTTGGGTTAATATAGACAAAACTTATATTGCATTTTTAACCCAGCTGTTGGTAAGTAATCTAACCAAGCATTTTTAGAGTGCATAATTGCATTTCTTGTCAATTTATTTCAAACTATTTGTTTTGCTTTATAAGTCTAAGGTAAAAGAAGAAAAGACGTTTCAGTATTATTTAAAAAAATATATATTTATTGTAATATCAAACATGTAAAATAAAAAAATAAAAAAGCTATTTTTAACACTGACAGCCTTCTGGAATATAAAGATACAGAGCATAATAATGACAACGCTTATTTAAGGATAAACTTTTGGCTTGCTTATGCATGCGGTCCAAACATGCATTGAAAGTCATGCCACAATGCAAGTGTTTGTAAATAATAATATTAGTATAATCAGTAAAAGCAATAGTATAACGTAATTAGATTAACCAATGTAAGTCTCTGTTACAAAATAACACTTTGTGAAGCTGCTTTAAATACGTTTTGCTTTGTAAAGAGCGCTGCAAAACATTCAGTTTGTAATCGATGTTTTATTAATGTTGGTCTCAAAAGCGCTATATCTGTATGCATGAGGAAATGCATGCTTTATTAACATTTGTACATTTCTAAATAATAAAAAAAAACGCATTCAACACTGCCGTCTGGCTGTAAAATACCTCCTTTTCGCATTTCCGAAACACAGGGATGAAGTCAAATTACATATTTGTGAAACGTTCAGTTTTTTAGTGTATCATTTAAAGTCATCATAAAAGTTCAAAAACGCATTTTACACGATTTCACACGTTCAAAGGGTTTTTACAAATTATGAGCAATGTTAATGCATATTAATTAATTTAAACCTTTAAATTTCATAGACCACAATTTTCATTTAATGCTACTGCTATTTCGTTACTTAAAGAACAATATATAAATTATATTTAAAATGTGTTTAATATATATTTACACTGGTCTTGAGATGCCGAACCATCAAGAACTTAAATAGCTATAAGCATTAAATATCGGGTATGTAGAATGTTTCTTAAATTGTAGTATATAATACATGCAAGTTACATTTTACCTTACCTTCAAAGGTTTGTCCAAATGATCCAAAACACGTTTAAAGAAAGTGCACATATGCACGTGCAGTCAAAATGACTATTGTAAACAGGCAATTTCCGGAAAGAGTGGCGACAGTACAGCCTCCCACTATTTACGGGTCCAGTAAATTCATGAAAACCTTTCAAATGCGATTGCTTTAGGCTGTTTCAAATCCTGTTACTTGTTGAAAACGCAGAAATCTCACCCGTTCAACTTAAAAAAAAAAAAAAAAAGAGTGTTAGCATTAAATGTGTATTATCAGTATAGTTCAAGGTCAAAGTCCAGACGTATTTTTTAGCAAAACAAGTCCAAGTGCATTTCATCTGAAAGCCAAAGTAAAATCGTGTAAGTAGTTTAAAATAGTCCTAATCTCAGATGCTATGAAACAGCGTTGTTTTAAAATCTGAAAACAGTATGATTTTGAGCTATAAACAGTTTCTTAATTTGAAGCATACCTCCGTTAGACCCTTACAAGTTCGCCAGCAATAAAAAATAAAACGTACAATAGTTACGTATTGTGTGTGGCGAGTTTTTTTAAAATTAATATTATAATTTACCAGATAAAATGTTGAGTAGCCTATACTACAAAATACTACATTGCACGTTGCCACCTTTGTGAAAGATTAATTTATTAGGCTATTTTTTTAGAACTCATTATATTGCACATTAATCTTAACGCAATTGTCAGTGCAAATCTGTTAGATCAATTCCTAAAATGTTTGTTTTTTTATATATATAAGTGAATTTGATCTTAATGCAATGCACAATGCTGACCGATAGATGGCGGCGCAGCTTCATGAATTGGTATTTATTTATGAGACCTCTTGCAGTCGGGCGACGCGGTGGCGCAGTGGGTAGCACGTTCGCCTCACAGCAAGAAGGTCGCTGGTTCGAGCCTCGGCTGGGTCAGTTGGCGTTTCTGTGTGGAGTTTGCATGTTCTCCCCGTGTTCGCGTGGGTTTCCTCCGGGTGCTCCGGTTTCCCCCACAAGTCCAAAGACATGCGCTATAGGTGAATTGGGTAAGATAAAATTGTCCGTAGTGTATGCGTGTGAATGAGTGTGTATGAATGTTTCCCAGAGATGGGTTGCAGCTGGAAGGGCATCCGCTGCGTAGAACATATGCTGGATAAGTTGGCGGTTCATTCCGGTGTGGCAACCCCAGATTAATAAAGGGACTAAGCCGAAAAGAAAATGAATGAATGAATGACCTCTTGCAGTCAAGGTCTAGTCTGACAAAGAGTCTCAAGGTCAGTGAGAAGAGTTTCAAAAAGATGATAATGTTTAAATATTTCTATAAGTGAAGTTTCATCTTAAAATGCAGCACACAAGGTTTGTGAGTAGATTGTTCTAAGGACTTGTTTATTCCCCTGGAAGAATTAACTTGACACTTACTTGATTACCAAACAACAAGCGTAATGTATTATTAGTGTGTATGTATAAAATTGTACTGATTGCGTGCTTAAATAATGCTTTCGTTAAGTGTACACTTCACATTAACTTATTTTAGACACCAAGTCTGAAATTCACAAATAGCCTACTCAGTTAGGTTTACTTTAACACGATCGTGCGTTTACATCTATTATGTAGACCATTCACATCCGGATAAAGCACTCTTTTAACTAAACTATTAATGTGTTATGCTTATCAAAATATACCAACATAAAATTGTAGTTGAAAAAAGACCACCAACTTGCAGGTTGTCAGGTTAATGCAAAAGCAAACGGAAATATAAATACAATGCATTTTTGGTGCGGAAAACAGCCGAGTTCGTATGTATTTAATCTTTCACAATAGTATTTCGTATAATACTTATGCATCCAGTACAACGTAATTAAACTCGTAGATATAAATGACATCGGTAACAAATATTATATTGTATTTTATTTTAAATCAGTGTTATTGCGTTTTTTGTTTTGTTGTTGTTGTTTTTTTTGCACATAAAGATCTGATACTATAAACAACTATGGTACACAGTCAGTCACTCAAAGTAAAGCAAATGTAGACTATACCATATTGAGTGTATGGGAAACAGGAATATGACGGGAGAATTAAATGATTGACAAATAATAAGAACTGTTTAACATTACTTATAAGTACAATTTACACTTATAGCCTACTATAATATACTCTTTACTTTATGTAAACCAACTCTACAAATATATCTTTAGGATTAATATTTGATGCAGACGTCAGGTCTCTTCTTATCCTTGACCCGTCGGTTTTGAAACCATATAGTTACTTGTCTCTCAGACAGGTTGGTAGAAGAAGCGACCCGCCGTCTGTTGTCCTTTGTAATGAACTTAGTGGTGTTGTATTCACGCTCGAGCTCTTTCAGCTGAAATTTTGTGTAAGGAACCCGTTTCTTTCTCCCGCGCCGACAGAATGAAGCCGCTGCTTCCTCTGAGGAAAAAACAACAACATTTTAATCATTCATATAGCTCTTCTGTTTAAAAACTATTTATTTATTTCAATATTAACAATGATACAACTGAAATTAACATCGCATTTTTAAAAGAAAGGCCTCGAGAATGTGTGCATATTTTCATCTAATGCCATATCAGCATCTCAGGCTACACTCCAAAGCAAATCTGGTTGTTTTTACCCAAAGTTTGGTCAAATTCGGACAAACTCAGCCGCTGTGTTAATTTTGTCGATTCAATTTAAATTACATTTCTTAAGTGTTGGTTTTGTCTATATTTGACCCAATATTGGGGTATAACATCCCACCCTTTTTTAGAGTGTAGTTTCATGGCTGTAAGTCCTTAATGTCTGTAGTGTTTAATTATAGATTAGATTATTAAAATTTGTGCTTCTAGTTATTAAATAAATCCATTTATGTACACCCCCCCCCCCCCCCCCCAAAAAAAAAAAAGTTGGGTTGTATTAACCAATGTGAGTTAAATATGGACAAACTCAACCGATGAGTTATGTACTTATTATTATTTTTATGTATTATTATTATTTCCAATTAAATTATTTTTTTTTTAAACGAACTGTTGTTTGTCCTTGTATACTTGTTTGTCCATATTTGACACAACGTTGGGTTAATACAAAACCAGCATTTTTGGAGGGTAATTACCTTCATACATTCATAGTGTCACAAAAGTCCAATTAAAAACCTGAGTGCGAAATTTTAAGTTTTAATTTAAAAAACAAGGGCATCCTTTGCAAAAACAAAAATGTGGAAAAACTTTTAATCCGAAATTCTTTTGCTCTTTGGGTAAGATAATTTGTGAATGATTTGTGTACGAGTATAAATTCTGTTGCTCTTTAGATCAGAGCCTCCTTAATGTGTCCAAAAAATGCCTTTTACGCGTAACTAATGAAGAGAGGCGAGGAGTGATTCAAAGCAGAACTTAAGTCTTACCTGTTAATGATGGTTTCCAGATATGCGGGCTCCGCGTCTGGTCTTGAGAGCAATAAAGTTGACTGCTGCAATTGTTTGACCAGTCCCAATGTTGGTGGCCTTCCATTGCCAAATAAGTCTCATGTCTAGGATCTCCCATCATTGCTCTCTGAACCACAGGTAGATCAATAAAGGCAGGGATTCTCGGATAGGAGCCCGTGTAACCTTGATAAAAAGCGAACTCTTTAAACCAGCTGGAGGCTTCACCATAGTCCACGGGTTTATTGGTGAACTGTCCGTTTTGCTTCGCGACACTTGGCGGAAACACGGCGTTCTGTGGAACTTTGCAATTATAGTAACTGTTTTCCAAATGACATCCAAACGTGACTAAGGAGCCGGTGCCGATATTGGATGGAAAAGAAATGTAAGGACTGATAGAATCATTGCAAACAGATGTCGGTCGTTCAACAGCGGAAAGTACCGGAGCTCCTGATGTACACCGGCTTGAGTGAGTCCCGAAGGCAGACGGGTAAACATTTATAAACTCTTCATCCAGTCCCCCTCCGTCCATATTTCTTTGCGCTCAGTGCATGTGATTTAACTCATGTCTGTTATGGACTCAAAACCAAGAAAAATGTACGCAGCAAATAACATCTCCGTTGACAGTTAAGCTTTTATGTTTATTTCCCGGACTAATTACATAGGTCAGAAAACATGGGATGTGATTGGGCAGCTGTCACCATGTGACATGCAAATAGTTAAGCTGAACTTGGACGAAAGCGCAGAGTAGTTTTTATGTGTCTATGAGTGAACATGGTTTAAGGAGACGATTTAATTACGTTTTTAAATAACTTTGTCTTTTATAGCGTTTATATTTTAAAGTATAAAAGATTGCAGCGCAGCAATGAACTCCTCATATTAGCACATTCAATATGAACATATAGCACAAAAATATATGCACTCGAAAAAATTATGGGTTGTTGCAATCCAACATTGGGTGAAACATGGACTAACCTAACCGCTGGGTTAAAAAGTTTTGTTTGATTGAAAAAACTTAACCCAACTTTGGGTTTGTCCATGTTTGACCCAACGCTTGGTTACAACAACAACCCAGCATTTTTTTTTTAGAGTGTGGCAATCACTCTGTCCAGTTTGTTATTAATTATCTGTCTTTGGAAAGATTGTTTTTAATGTTTTAAAGCACGGCTGCATTTTTTTTATCAACAATATACATACAAAAATAGAGTTACAAATTAAAACTCTGATATGTTTCAAATGTGTTTTTCTCATTTTATGGTGTTTATTCAGTGTCATAGTCTCCAGAAACCAATACATGTTTAAATGTTTTATTATGATCAATGCTATTATGAAACAGTTAAGCTTTATATTAATTTGTATCATGTTCTCCAACATTCTTTGATAAATCCTAGTTCAAAACAACAGCCTTATTAAATAGTGTATTATAATAAATGTCTCACGGTTGAGTTGAATTCCTCTGGTTAATACAAAAATGATATTCTTAAAATAAAATAAACCTCTGAACGGTAGTGAGACACAATACACGCATTGTGACTTCACAGGAAATAATCGCCGACTGCTGTAATGTATTTTAATCACTAGGTGGCTCTCTAATTTAATTTAGAGAAAATATGTATGGGGTGGGATGAGCTGTTTCCTTTTAACCATGTAGCAATGCGCTTTTTTCCAAATATAAATTAGCTTAAGCTGTAAACAAGATCCCCTGAGCGAATATATTAATATCATTGTGTCTGGCCCTTGAGTGTCATAGAGGAAGATGATGAAACTGGCTGGGCAACACATCTGTTACGCAACACTTGACGGATTTCCATGCATGCCAGAACATTTATGCTTCCTTTTCCCAACTGCCTGTAAAGAACAGACAATTTCCCCTATTTCACTTTCAGAATTTAGCCTACAGCTGTCCCTGATTTTGCAAAACTTATTTAAATTGTAATTTTGAGGCTGTCCTGTAGCATTCAGTCAATCTAGAACACAATCGCGTCTACGATTTACTTGAGTTTTGGGGATCTTGTGAGTGGATCCCATTGCGAAACACCTGGGAACAGCTTAAAAGCACACAATTAGCGCCGGAAGGGAAACCAGACAACCTGCAGTTTTTTGTTCTTTCTGTAGGGCCCTCACAAGAAGCATCTAGTTTGTTGACATACCACAGCAGTAAAGCTAGCAGTAAAACTGGGATCGATTGAACACACCGTCAACAATGCCACAATTAATTAATCACCCTGCGTTCATTCATCTGATGTTTTCATGCAATGACGATTTATTTAAAAAGAAAAAAGCCCGCAAAAGCAGCACTAAAAAGTTAGTATTATTGCAAACCCTAATGCAATATTTCAATATATTACTATCTAAATATATAGGTCCAAAAGTGATGACCATGTCCTTGCAATTATCTTGTATGCAAGCATATGTATGAATGTGTGTGTGTGTGTATGTGTGTGTGTTTTCTCCAAAAGAATAAAACTGCACAGTTTCCTGTGAGGGTTGCGTTTAGGGATAAGGTTGGGGTTGAGCGATAGAGAATACAGTGTGTACAGTAAAAAACAATGGAAACCTATGAAATGTTCCAACAATTCACAAAAACAATTGTGCGTGTGTGTATTTATTAACTATTTAGCAAAATAATAAGCAGAAATAAGCTATAATAATAATAATAATAATAATAATAATAATAATAAACCATGACAAAAGGGTAAAAGGGAAAGGACTGCATTAAATACATTACATAATAAACTGGAATTAATTTTGAGAACTATGATTGATTTTGCATTACAGGTCACTTAAGACATAAATAAGGGAAATGTTTTATAGCTTTTGTTTTAGACAGTCTAATCAGTGAGATGCACTGCTCCAATTTATGTACAGGAATAACAATAACATAAAACAAGGTCTGGATATTTGGATGTGTGAATGTGGAATTTTGTAAGCAGCAAAATCTGATTTATCACATAAAACTGTTCCCTTTAAAATAATCACAATGAGCAAAAACCCAGTGCTGCATCCTATTTTATGACTAATGAATCCTGAAATTGTTTTTGTCAACTCCTAAAGAGAAGAGCAACAATTGTTGGTCAATTGTCATAAAACAGCCCACTCACACCAACGAGGAACAATATAACATAAATAACCAAAGGATTTGGGTTCAAAATGTAACGTCTAAAAAACGTTGAGTTATTTATTTAACCCAATGGTTAAGTTAAACATATTTGGTGCACAATGTTGAAATCACATTTTGAAGAGTTACAGGGTCCGAGAGCGATTTAACCAACAGATTTCTCATAGCTACTCTATGTTGCGGTGGCCAGAAATAAATAAAGGGAGCTCTCAAATTAGTGATGCCAATGCTCTATTGACAGCTTAATAATTAGCAGTTCCTGGCTGTGTATATTCCCCAGTTTACTTAAAACAAAACTGAGAGAAGAACTGAAAGGACGTAATTTCTAACAAAATCCAGCAAAACAAAGTTTTTTTGAGCTCATTACGGCAGTTCGAAACAGCTCACCAAAGCGAATTTTTTGGGGGAGTTCATTTAGACTTTTAACCCTTGTGTACTGTTCAAATGTACTACCCTTTCATTATGTTGGTGGTTGTTTTTGCCCCATTGACTTCCATTATAATCACATTTTTTGATTGCAAAGCCTTGACACCATATAATCATGCATTCTTAATTGTTGAGGGTTTTCTCTGTTGGGAAGAGGTACAATTTGTGATTTTTACTGTTGATCATCTGTTGGCAGCATTGACCCTTTAGATAGGCCTGTGCAAAAAAGTTTCTAGCTTTTATTTGGAGTTCTGTGGAGTAAAACAGCAAATTATAGTGTGTGTGCATAAATACGCTAACTATGTTTACTATGTTCTGAGGGCTGAGCTGCTTATTTTAATTTTCTCAGACATATCAAGGTAAGTGCACGAAAATCTCTCTCTCTCTCTCTCTCTCTCTCTCTCTCTCTCTCTCTCACACACACACACACACACACACACACACACACACACACACACACACGCGCGCACACACACACACACTATACTCCATATAATTCCATATAAAAGCTAGAAACTATGCTTTTTTTGCACAGCAACTGATGATCAACAGTAAAAAATGACAAATTGTATCTTCCCAACAAGGAACACCAGCAACAATCAAGAATGCATGATTATATGGTGTCAAGGCTTTGCAATCAAAAAATGTGATTATAATGGAAGTCAATGGGGCAAAAACAGCCCCGAACATAACAAAAGGGCAGTCAATTGTTGTAGTGTATTTTTGTACAGTGTATTGTTGAGTTTTCAAAAAAATTCTAAGCATTTTCCCAAAATATGTCAAAATAAGATTCATTCATTCATTCATTTTCTTTTCGGCTTAGTCCCTTTATTAATCTGGGGTCGCCACAGCGGGATGAACCGCCAACTTATCCAGCATATGTTTTACACAGCGGATGCCCTTCCAGCTGCAACCCATCACTGGGAAACATTCATACACACTCAATTTTAGCTTACCCAATTCACCTATACCACATGTCTTTGGACTTGTGGGGGAAACCGGAGCACCCGGAGGAAACCCACGCGAACACGGGGAGAACATGCAAACTCCACACAGAAATGCCAACTGACCCAGCCGAGGCTCGAACCAGCGACCTTCTTGCTGTGAGGCGAACGTGCTACCCACTGCGCCACCGCGTCGCCCCAAAATAAGATTTGTCACCAAAAATCCTTCCATTTGCTGAAACACAGAGAAAGTTGTGGCCAAATTAAGACTCAAAATCCCCCCAGAGTGGATGAAAACACCCCCAACAGCACACATTCTCAAATACTCAAAAATAAATCGATATCTGCATGTTCATCATGTTGGAACTATGTTTACTATGTTCTGAGAGCTTGGCTGCTTATTTAGATTTTCTCAGACATATCAAGATAAGTGTGCAAAGGTCTCTCTCTCTCTCTCTCTCACACACACACACACACACACACACACACACACACACACACACACACACACACACACACACACACACACACACATACCATACTCCATATAAAAGCCAGAAACTTCTTTTGCACTGCAACTGATGATCAACAGTAAAAAAATACAAATTTAATTTCTTCACAACAGGAAAAACCAAAAAAACAATCAAGAATGCATGATTATATGGTGTCAAGGCTTTGCAATCAAAAATTGTCTTTATAATGGAAGTCAATGGGGCAAAAACAGCCACTAACATAACAAAAGTGTAGTAAATTTGAGTGTATTGTAATTTTATTTTTAATTTTCCAAGCGTTTTCCCAAAATATGTGTCAAAATAAGATTTGTCACCAAAAATCATTCTATTTGCTAAAACACAGAGAGTTGTGGCCAAATTAAGACTCAAAATCACCCCAGAGTAGATGAAAACATCCCCAACAGTACACAAGGGCTAAACACCTTTGAGCTACCATTGGTTTGTGATGACAATCGGTGAGTGTGTTCTGGAACTCTGCCTTCTTAGGCATGTTTCGTATCTACAGAGTTTAGAGTCGGACAGGAGAAAAGCATCCAGCACAACAACCTCAAGTTAGCCACATGAATACACTGGAGAGTCGAGTAGCAAAGCTGGTACAGATGCATCCGCACATGCACATGCATCACTCATGCAAATCACATCTGCTTCGTGTTACATCTGATAAAGTACTAAACATTGTTCCATTCCGTGTCTGTCTATGGCAAATATAAAGCAATGTGAGGCATGGGACGATAACCGGTTTCAAGGTTTACAGCGGTTTGGAAAAGTCACGGGTTTAAAACGGCAAAAAGTTTCTGTTATACCATTTCTGTGTTATATACGTTTTGTTTTTACGTGTTGTCAAAAACGTTTTTAAGGCAACAGTACCTCCAGCAGCCATCCACATAAAAAGCTACTGGGCAGCACACGATTCAGCAAACATTTGAAAAATTGCTTATACACCAACATCCAAGCAAGTGCAAATAAATGAACGATATCCAAAGATGCCTTTTCAAGTTGTAAAATATTTGGCAAAATATTTAAAATGTTTCTTAAAATAAAATATATTGTGTTCAATAGGAAAAAAGTAGCTTTTTACCCAGACATTTAAAAAGAACATGTTTTAGAGAGGCGACGCGGTGGCGCAGTGGGTAGCACGTTCGCCTCACAGCAAGAAGGTCGCTGGTTCGAGCCTCGGCTGGGTCAGTTGGCATTTCTGTGTGGAGTTTGCATGTTCTCCCCGTGTTCGCGTGGGTTTCCTCCGGGTGCTCCGGTTTCCCCCACAAGTCCAAAGACATGCGGTATAGGTGAATTGGGTAAGCTAAAAAAATTGTCCGTAGTGTATGTGAGTGAATGAGTGTGTATGAATGTTTCCCAGTGATGGGTTGCAGCTGGAAGGGCATCCGCTGCATAAAACATATGCTGGATAAGTTGGCGGTTCATCCCGCTGTGGCGACCCCAGATTAATAAAGGGACTAAGCCGAAAAGAAAATGAATGAATGAATGAATGTTTTAGAGAAGTAAACAATACAGTGAAAACGTGATATTTTTATCCAAAGTTATCATAACGTCAGAATCTTATACCGAGCCATGCCTAAATGTGACTTGCCACAGTGGTTCTTCTCATGAAGAAGGTCGTTTGCAAGATGTTTATCAAACTTTTTTTGTGTTTAGCAGTACACTCAAGCAGTGTAATACATTTAAAACCAGACTACTGCAGCATGGGGGTGTCAGAATGATCAAAAACAGCATACCGTCACTCAGCCTTTTTGAACTTCTTTTTGCCCTCAAACGAAGAACGAAATGAACATTGTTTGAATTATAGCGGAGCCTCATCCTGCTGTAAAAAAAAAAAGGACAGCTCTAACTCCTGTAGTAGATGTGTTGACCTAAACACAACACGGGTTTGAAGTGAACCAAGAAATAAAAACCAGTGATGTTTCCTTGAGTTGTTTGAAATCATTACAGGGCTGCTTATTCTTGCTTATATTAAATTTGCGTTTCTCAATTCCGGTCCTCGCGCACCATCGATCCGCATGTTTTGCATGTTTCTCTTATTTAAACACACCAGATTTAGATAACCAGCTCATTAGAAAAGATCCATGCATAAACTGTGTCCTGACTGACAAGCAACCACACAATGTGCATTGCTTCCTAGTCTCATCATCTTCGATATAATATGTCTCCATAAAAACAATATGAATTCACATATCACACACTAAAATGCCATTTGAATGAAACATATATGCTCCCTTCAAACGAAAACACAGGCAAAATACCACTTTGCAGGGGACTTATTGTCAAATTTGAAGAAACGGGATTAAGACTTTAACAACAGGTATATTAACTAAGTGTCATGCTCAGCAGGCAGAAACCAAATTCCAACAGCCAAAAGGCCTGGGAAACAAACTACCAGTGGTGGGCCAAACCAAAAACAAATATAAAACATGCAAAACACAACAGGACAGAAGAAAAACACACTAGACTGACCAGCAACTACAAGACACCAGTATGGATACAAAACAACTTAAGAATATGTGGCCAATGAGAACACACAGCTAAATTAAATTGGACGACACAAGAATGCTTGTGTAATGAAAAACACAAATGCAAATGCATAGCCAGAGACGAATAGAGCAAGAGGGAACTTTTTGCTAATTCGTATGATGGTGCCACACCATTTAAAAATCATACATTTTCTTATAGCTGAACAGCTGTACGAATTAGCCACTAAACTGACAAAATGTAAAATAGTTACGTTTCTTCGTGAGATTAGGCTGGACCAGCAGATCAGGAGTCTGGGTGAATGGCCAGGCAGGAGCTGGAGTGGTGTACTGGTAGACTCTGTCAGTTCATGATCCCCAGCAGAATGTCAGGGTGGTGCCAGTGGGAAGAACCAGGGGGCTTTGGCAGAACAGGAACCCCAATGGATGCCCAATGATGGAGGTAAACAGAAGCACAATGAATCAACCAGGCAGGATGGCCTCCACAACCATAGGGGCTCTAGGACGGCCTCCACGATTACAACAGGGTTAGGGTTAGGGACCAACATAACATAACAGGGACCAATATAGTCAGATCTACCAAGACCACAGAGTTGTAGGCTGGTAGCCCTGGTGGTGATAGCCCATTGCTGCAGTCTTCTGGACAGAGGTAGGTATTGGGAGATTGAGAGCTGGATGCAAAAATACACCAATAATGACACTGGCTAGATGCTCGGTTTTAATGTTGGTCCATTCTGTCACAAACTGACAATTTGTTCTGACATGTTTAAGATTATTTCCTTGATTAACCGTTTGATTGGAGATTCAAGGAGATACATTCAATTAGCAGCAGATATTAATCTGTCATGTGTGCAGCTAAGACAGATTATTCAAGCAGATTTTCCATCACATTCCATCAGCTCCACTAATTTTGTGAGATTGAACAATTTGCTGCCACAAAAAGGATTGGTTTCTTATCCTTCCTGATCTTACACAGCATATACTGGAAGAAAATAACATTGGTAGTGTGTGTGTGTGTGTGTGTGTGTGTGTGTGTGTGTGTGTGTGTGTACACGTGTCTGTAGGTGTACTGTGAGAGTGG
>CAIGQV010000260.1:2970662-3002758 GCA_903798115.1 Danio jaintianensis | reverse complement strand
GTGTGTGTGTGTGTGTGTGTGTGTGTGTGTGTGTGTGTGTGTGTGTGAGAGAGAGAGAGTTATCTGTGAGCCATCATTACCCCTAATGAGAGTTATCTGCTGTGGGGTGAAATCTACTTCCGCTGTCCGAATAATGGTCAGTAATATTATAATTGTGTCAGGATTCAGCCTTTATACTTCATGGACTACACTCTTCCTCTAAACCAGATCTGCTCCAGAGTTCAGGTGGCCTGGATCATATGCAGCCTGAATGTCAAGTCAAGTCACCTTTATTGCTATTACAATTAGTGTCAGAAGCAGCCTAATACAGATTATCAATACTGTTAAGTACATCAGCCTGAAACAAGATCAATGAATCAAAGTCCTTACTCAGTTTGAGTCAGTCCTGTGGAGATTTCAGTTCAATACCACTGTCAGTGTTGCAAGATGCAAATCAGGTGTGCTATCATTCAGCTAGATTCCGTTCAAGCTTTGTTCTCTTCTAATTGTGTTAGTCAGTGCAGTCAAATAAATATATTCCTTAAAGTTAAGCAAGTCTGAAGATGGCGTTGGCAAGAATCTCAAACATGAGGAGAAAGCAGGTTCGGCCAGAGGTCCAGTTCTCGTCTGGCATAAGTGAACTAATAAAAGCAGAATGGACATAAGATGCATAAGATGCCTCTGGAGGGGCTGTGAATAAGGTGCATCATGATTCAAGAATCTCATTATGCTCCTCTACTAAGATTGTCGCAGGTTTACGAAGTGCAGCACTATGGCAGTGACCCAACTGAAGAAAGCATTAATTTAATTGGTTGCAAGAAGGCTAGATGGAGAAACTATTATAGGCTAGGCTCCTCGACCTCCTTGAGCAGCACATGCAGAATCTCAGGTTGTCACCCTCCTACAATGTGCTGAAGGATACTTGGCCATTGGCTCAATAGAAGGGGTAGAGATTAGCTCCAACAAAACTCACTCAGTGGGAGACCAGAACATGAAAGAGTGGAACATGGAAACTTAGATCACATGAGCCGATCACTAAAGTCCCTTAAGTCTATATATAATTGCTGTTGATTCTGTCTATACATCTCTGTAATAGTGGCAAAGGAATAATTTCACAGAACCTGTTCAGCAAGATCATCCCCAATGAAGGTGATCCAGAGAAACCTTACGCTCATCACTCTGCAGTAAGTCCCAGACAAAAAAAACCCCACAGTCATGTCCATCCAGGAGCTCAATGGATTCCATGAAATGTCATGATATAATGCTTCATTTATTCCACATCAGAATATTTCAGAAGGTGGTGAGTTAAGTTAGCAACTCAATGGCATGCATTAGATGGCATCTTGAAGAAAGACCACCACTTTACACTTGCATGATTAAGTAAGGATTCACTTCTGAAAAAAAGGTCTTTCTTTTTTAGGCTAACTTGAAACACATTGTTTCAGTCAATGACGAAGCCACATTGTTCCGATAACTTAAATGCAACTAACTAAAAATTCTTTGCACAATCCAGTTAATGAGATATCCATTAAAAACTTTACGATCTCGGTCTGCAGAGTTGTTATTTGTAACTTTTAGTTTCATTTTTAAAATGTATTTTTTTAAACGCACATCAGGGACGGCACGGTGGTACACTGGGTAGCGCTGCTGGATAAATTGGCGGGTAATCCGCTGTGGCGACCCCAGATTAATAAAGGGACTAATCTGAAAAGAAAATGAATGAATGAATAAACGCGCATCAACAAAATGTACTTAACAAGTAAATGCTTGAAAGTACTTAGTAGAATAGTAATAGTCCACCTCATCTCGGATCATTAGTCCAAGAGAGTAATAGTGTCTTATTGACTTATTCACCCCATGTCATCAAGGGTGTATGTAACTTTCATCAGACAAAGAGAAATTAAGATTTTGGAGAACATTTTTTTAGTAATGTAAAGTGCCTATAGAAAATCATTATACCCCCTTGAAATTATTACTTTATTTGTCATAAAGCCTGAAATCAAATCACATTACATATAACTTTTCCAGCCTCTGAAATGTCTTGTAGCCTTCTCCTAACTACTGCCTTTCTACAACTTTATCCCAAAAGTCTTTTGAAAGCAGGGTGTAATGTGAGTAAAGGTATATATTTTCACAGGGTATGATGATATTCTATAGGCACTGTAAGCCTGCATAATGCATAATGTAGAGACTTTTTGACTGTCCAAAATTTATATAGACAGATCTGACCCCAGTTAACAAATAAGATACTTCCCTAGCATAGCAGTCTATCACTTTCAGAAAAGGCAAACATTTCCCACAATGGTCTATGCATTATGCATTGGTCTGTGCAGGGGCAATTGTGGCCTAATGGTTAGTAAGTTAAACTGGTAATACTGATAAACCAAAGGTTGCTGGTTCAATTCCCAGTCCAGGCAGGATTTGAAGGTGGGGGAGTGAATGAACCACACTCTCTCCATGTTCAACACCGTGCCGAGGTGCCCTTGTAGCTGCGCACTGCTCCGGATGTATGCTCACAGTTTGTGTTTGTGTGTGTGCTCTTACTCCTCACTCAAAATGTTAAAATGACCAATTTTGAGCAAAAAACAAACTTAGCATACAAGGCTCCCTTAACTTTCATTATATGTGTAAGAGAACTTTCATCACCAGGAGTGTCCACAGATTGTGCATGAACAACAATGGATGTAATACCATCCATGTGTTATTTCATCTATTTCTGCTCATTGCAGGGTTTCTGCAGGTTTCATCAAGTCAAATTTAAGACCTATTAAGACCATTATGAATGAAATTTATTTCTTATACAGGGCTAAACACTTTTTTGTAATGGCAATGTTTGTTGTTTTTGCTTGCCACAAAAAAACTAATATATATATATACACACTGTAAAACCCAACAGTCCACTTTATCAAATGAAATGAGTGTAGTTAACTCAAAGTTTACTGAAAGTTAATTCTACTCATGTGTCACAGTTGTCAGGTGCACGCGTTCTGTCATTCATGTTGTTTGTTTGTCACGTGGGTTATGTTGTCGCTTTCCATGTGCTCTGACGCGTGTTTGTTTACATCACGTGATCAGCGGGTCTAATCAGCAGTTCAGCTGATGGCTATTAGCTCAACTATTTAAGAGCTGTAAGCCAGGACCTCATTGTCAGTTCGTTACTTATGTATGTTCTCCCTGTGTCTCGTCAGGATCTGCTAAGGCTGGCCTGTATTGATGTCTCGTTGTGATTCCTGCTCTAGACTTCGTTCACATTGCATCGCTCACTGCAGCCCTTTTTGATCTACTTTGTTTATAATAAAACACTTGCAATTGGATCCTTTTTTGACTGTGTTTTCTTACAAACCCGTGACATCATGTGAAAAGAGTTTTGAACTCAGTGTTGAAGGTAATGAGTTAATTAAATACCTCATTACTTCAACTCAAATGAAGTAAGTTCACAGTACTCATATAGATTAGTTTTTCAACTCAAATGGTTTGTAGCAATCGGTTTCCTCAAACGGTTTGAGTTGCCTTAACTTATTGGGTTTTACAGTACTCAGTTGGTTTGAGTTCTCTTCATTTATTGGGTTTTACTGCGCTCAAATTGCTTCTTTTACTCAAATTGATTAAGTTCACAGTACTCATTAGGATTAGTTTTTGAACTTAAATGGTTTGTTGCATTCGGTTTCCTCAAATGGTTTGAGTTACCTTTAACTTTTTGGGTTTTACATATACATAAATAAATGTAGTTATTTCTTAGCCACATATTTTAATGTCTTTCTTTTTTTTAACCGAATGCATTTCTGTTATAAAAACTTAAGTTTCATGCCTATTTATAAATATTATGTCCACTCTCCCTTCCTTCTGTGAATAGTTTTTGTATAAATGGAAGATCATGTAAAGGGATATATTGCCCTGTTATTGTCATGAGGAATTATGTAATTGTTTATAGTTTTCTTTTCCTGATTAGAGAATTTAATTTAGATAATTTTCTGTAAAAAATGTCTAACAGCTGTTGTGATTGTATCTTTTTGCAATAAAAATAAAAAGTTTTATTTAGATGGATTGTTAATAATTGGATGTGTGTTGGCCTGATTGGGTAGCTTTAGTTGGACAGAGGAAAATTAAGACCTTTTTTAAACGATTTAAGACCTACAACACAATATTTTAGTGAATTTAGAACATTTAGAAATTTAAGACTTTTTAAGACTCCGCGGACACCCTGTCATTGGCAATTAAATATACTTTCAAAAGCTGTGCAGACATGGTTCTGTACTAGACAGTGGGACACAGGAAAAGAAGTGTCACAGTGTCAGTCGCTCAGGATCATCAACATGCTATCTGTCAAAACTAATGATGTTCAAGTGGAAGTGTCATATTTTCAAAAATGTATATGTGGTATAAAAAAAGAATTGTTGAGAAATAAAATAAAATGTAACATTGGCTAGTAGCCAAACAAAATGAAACAAACATATAAGTATATTTTAGTTCCCCTCACTCAACACACAACAAAACCTTTAAATCGAAGGACTTTGATGACCATAGAAAGATTGAAAATATAAAGTATAAAACAAACAGAAATTATAATTGTTATGACCTGCACCTTGCGCAGCAGATTGATGACCTACAACTACGTAGACTCAATTAATCAAATTAAATGGACTGCACACAACCCAGCACACACACAATCAATGCCTGGTATTGTTTGGCTAAACTCTCAGTTGCGTTTTTATTTGATATTCTCTAAAGATTTTTATCTTGTTCTTAGTTTAATTGTTCACAGTTTTTCTTTTGGCGGCATGGTGGCATAAGTGGTTAGCGTGATTGCATTACAGCAAGGTCACCGGTTCGAGTCCCAGCTGGACCAGGAGGCCTTTCTGTGTGGATTTTACAAGTTCCTCAAGTCACATAGTGTCCTCGAGCAACAGTGCTCTGGAGATCCATTTTTGAAGTGAGCTTCATGACTATCTTACCGAACTGATCCCAGTGGGAGCTACTATCTCTACACTGAGTCATGTGGCTATTATGATGTGAATAAGTGGCTCTTCCTTTTTCGTCCCAGACAAAGACACACTCCATTCGCCCAACTGCCATCCCTCTCCATCTCAGTGACCCCATCCATCCTGAAACTCAGTCTTAATCTGTCACCTCTCCTTACCATGTCTGAGCTAGAGTACATGCTGAAGTTTAAGCCAGAGTCTTTTGTGATGTCTACCCTGGAGTTTAAGCCTTAGAAAGGTCAAGTGCAAAGCCTCGGATAGACTGGAAGACACCCAGTTCCCATTCTTCTGCCCACCCTTGGACCTTTTCTGCTTTAGTTGGTCCTGCCCAGCTTTTTTTAATATCGCAATCTGTAAGTATTCCTGTTCTGCTCATCCTGTCCAGCGTCTTAAGTATATTTTCTCAACTGGTTCCCACCCAGTCCTTATGTTTTTTCCCCCTGACAATTTAAGTTCTTCTTGTCATTATCCTGGGGTATGTTTCCCAAAACCATATTTAACTAAGACTGTTTTCACACCTGTAGTTTGGTTCATTTTGTTCTGACCAAAGGCAACAAATTGTAGCATTTTTCAGCATTTTTTTCATACCACACTGATTGCTCTGGTTTGAACTAGTTGAAACTAAATAAAATCCAGTTATGTGACAACCTCCACATCACTCGTTGGCCAGATGTGTCACTGAAAGTATTTCCTAAACTGCTTTTCGACTGGTCAGAATTAACATATGCAAATATTCATACGGAACTCTTAAAAGTAAACAAAAAGAGAAGGAAAAGCCGGCAGACAATACAATGCTTGTTAGCATGGAGAGATAACTGTACTGGCTGATTGTTTCCCTTGTCATTGTATATTATATAGTTTGATGCATCACTTCAGACCAACTATACATTTTGAGAATAATTGAATGCGCTGCAAATGCTAAAGGCGCATAGCAAGTTACATCAGATGTTTTTCTGGATCTGTTGCTGAAGCACAGCTGCAGCTGGTTTAGTCCAAAAATGTGCAATACTTTTTGCAGTTGGGTCTGTTCAAGTTCAGATCATGTTCTCAGCACAAACAAAGCTCTCCAGTGTTCATTTGAATCCATACATACCTCTTTAAGCAGATCTTGGTACGCTTGTTTGCTCTGCTGTTGGTGCACACTCGATTGCAATTGCTGCATTCACACCAGCTCAAACAAACCACACCTAATGGGAAAACGAACTCTAGTGCAATTCAACTGAACTTAATGAGGCAAGTGTGAAGCACCGTAAGGTTGCAAGTTCTGTTGTACATAGTTCAGCAATTCAGTGTTTCCCGAATCCATTATTTCAATGAACATTTGCCAACATTAACAACAACATTTGCAAACATGTGTGGTTGAAGTTGCACCTCTGCACCTTTAGCTCCTGGCTGTGTTCTATTCCGAGTTATCCCCTATGCCCTATTCCTTCACCTATACACTTCACCATCCACTCTGAATGATATTGAAAGCTTCAAGTTGTTGTTCTCACATTTTATATAATTTACTTTCAATGCTCAATGCTTATGGGGCAGCACCTGATGTTTCTTGTCACAATCACCTTGATCCAATCATCACCAAATCAAGGAGTACATAAAAACATTGCATACACACACACACACACACTCACACACATACACGCACGCACGCACGCACGCACGCACGCACACACACACACACACACACGTTTGTTTTTGTGAAAAGTGGGTACATTACATAGGTTTCCATTGATTTTATACAGCACAAACCGCATTTTGTATTACCCTAACCCCACCCTACCCCTAAACTCAACCATCACAGGAAACAGTGTACAGCTTTACTCTCTGATTAAACTCATTCTGTGTGATTTATAAGCGTTTTGAGAAATGAGGACGTCAGCTGTGTCCTCATATTTCACCTCCTTTTTGTAATACCTGTGTCATACCTATGTCATTATACAGATTTGTGTCCTGACATGTCACAAAAACACGTACACACACACGCGCGCGCGCACACACACACACACGCACGCACACACACACGCACGCACGCACGCACGCACGCACGCACGCACGCACGCACGCACGCACACACACACACACACACACACACACACACACACACACACACACAGAGTCTGGTCTTGTTTGTCTTTGCCTGTTCGTTTGACATTCTTAAGAGGTTTCATATTTCCAGTTATTGTTTTATTTTCCCTACAAATCTACAGCAGATTTTTCAACAGAACTTTCATTTCTCTTAAGCAGAAGAAATCAAGCCATAGTTTAGTACACACCTTGGATGGCTTGGGTTGATTTTATTTTGTTTTTTAGCTGTCTGTTTGTGAAGTGCTCAGATCTTCAACCTTAAGCTTTAGCTGTATGAATTTGTCATTTGCTTTCAGGAAATGTTCAAAGTCATTAATTTCTTTTCTTACCATATTTAATATTAATCTAATTTACAGCATAACATTTGGTATTACTTTGTATGGAACAGTCTATTATTTATACACGCTGCTGTGATCATTTGATTGCAGTAGATGTTTAGGTTTATTTATCTTGAATGGAGGCACAAGCTTTTAAGATCAATGGACAAATGATTGCCCTGTGACTGATGCAATACTGACTAAAATACTGATACTATATTTACATGATTCTGCAGTGTTGCCAGTATTAGACTAAAAAAAAAACCTGATTAAATAAGCGGAAGCTGAAATTTACCATTCACATCTCTATTATTAAATATATTATTGTTTAAGTATGTTTATTTACTTGTCATGTATTTGATCAATTTTGCGTTTTCATTAAATACATGACTTAAATAAATGTAAAGATCCACACATTAGAGTCGGTCATGTTTAGATGTAATTTTGCAGTTGTCCCGCAGGTGGCTGCACGTGTCTGTGTCCGTTTCCATATCCTTAAAGGCACTCTGGGATTACAGCATGGGTGCTATTTATGATGCTTTTGGAAAACAGCCCGTAAATACTTGGGCTTATGCTTTTGGGGAACGCAATCCTGCGTGTTAGTTCGCATATTTTCTGCAAGAACATGTTGCATTTTGCTTCTTACAGGTAACTTTTTTAACTACTTACGGTCGAGAGCTGTAGTTTTTAACCACACACGTATGCAGGAATAGTGTCGGGATCACTGAATTGTCGATATATCGGTGAGAGCATTTATATGGCCCTAGATTTGTGCACAGAATTTTCCCAATCGTGCATTTTACAGTTTCGATTAATATAATTTAGGTTGCACGCTTTGAATTATAGGCTTTACATAACAATATATTCATGATTTGCATTTGTGTGTAGCTAATATCACCACTATTTCACATTGTAAATCAAACCAAAGGATAAATATGTGTACATTTAAATAAGTACTGTAATGTTTTACTTAAAAGTTGTTATAAAAGATAGCCTGTTGTGAAAAGCGGATAAAAATAAGACTGACTTGATTTAGAAGAAAACTGTTATTATCTTATTGTTGTCGAGAATGCGTCATTTATGCGTGCCTACCCTGTCATACTTAACCTGTATTAACTTTTTAGTGCTACACAAAATATAAGAAGTCAGTATTGAAAACAAGTGATTTAAAAAAAATAAATAAAAATCTTTAGTCGTGTTTCACATAGAAAAAAATTGCACACAAATTTGGGTTTTATACTGATCAGTGCGACGATATGGTTGGTCAAACCTGTTAGTAATGTGACAATTCCATCTTACATTGCAGTTTTTGGTAACACTTTACATTACCAGTACATGAATAATGATGTATTAATATGTAAACTAAACATTACTTTATTACGAATTAATGATGAGCTAAGGCGTGAGCTAATCATGAACTAACTTTAACTACAACATGAGTCCCATGAGTTCATGTGTGAATAACGGCTAGCTTAATTACTGGTTAGTACATGTTGTTAATTAATGTATTAAGTTTAAGCTATATGTAACCAACATGAACTCATGAGCTGTTAATGTATATTTATGTCGTGACTATGGAAGTGCATAAGGAGTTCACGAGTAGTTAAGAATGGGTTGATGATGATGTGCCCCTCCAAGTAAAGTCACAATATAATTACACATTAACATATCATGAGTTCAGGATGGTTAAATTAAGCATAAACTAATGTGGTAATTAATACATTAATTAACAAACAAGCATGTATTAAAAAGTAATTAAGTTAGCCGTTATTCACTCATGACCTCTTGTGACTCATGTTGTAGTTAAAGTTATTTCATTATTAGTGCATGCATTAACTCATCATTAGTTCATAATAAAGTAATGTTTAGTTTACACATCATTATTCATGTACTGTTATTGTTACCCAGTTTTTTTCTTGCTATGTTTATTAGGCCTATATAAAGGTTTTAACTCGCGTACCAAGACTGGAAGTGTCATGTTATTAAATACCAATTTACATTCTCAAAAATAATTGAATTAGGTTTGAAATGGTTATGATATTGCACGTTATCGTTTATTGCCAGAGCAAGCGGAAATATATATTTTTGTTTCTGCGTTTCGATAATTAGTTCTTTACTAGACATTGCATTGCTTTTACTGTGCTTTTTGGAAATGTGTCATGGAAAATTACATACTTATTTTCTACGTATTTTTTCCTACCAAACACTACAATATTTGCACAGTATATTCACATCATAGACGTACTGTTATTGAAAGACATTGATATACTTTATTTTGTGTCCTTTTTGGTACAAAAGATGGGGGTGGAAAGTGATCAAGTCTGTCTTCAAGCTCTCCTCAAATGACAAATATCTAAGACAGTTTACAGCAATACTAATGTTTTAAGGCCTTGTTTTTTTTTTAGCAGCGATTACATTCTTGTCTGTTAACCAAACATGTAATTTGAGTCTGGGTATCACAATTAAGATATTATTAAATGGCTACTACAAATGAACTGGTAATGTGTAATAACTGGATAAAGGCTTTCTAAGAGAATGAATTGGACTGAAAAGTACAATAAATTAGAGCTGTTGTATTATCTGCTGAAAATCTGGCGAGGGCGCCAAAGAACGCAAAAACATTTCAGTACGTGTTTCGGTCAGGTTCTCTCTCTCTCTCTCTCTCTCTCTCTCTCTCTCTCTCTCTCTCTCTCTCTCCAAGTAGATAACTTAACCTCGCCTTAAAGAGCCGCTCACGCCCCCGCGTTAACACTTGATTTAAGTGCATAGACTATAGTCTCAGAATTATATATGAATACGATTTTTTCCTTTATTCATTCTCCTTTCAGAAATTCTCTGAATGACATGTAGTGCGAAACGGAATTAAGTAATTTGCATCAGATTTCTTTTGTGTATAGGTATGACCAACGATGTCTGGCTTGTTAATTTATCATTATTAGCTGTAATCCCTATAGAGTTTTATTACCGGCAAAACTATAATTACTTAGAAATAAACATCAAACATGCTATCAGTATGTTAAAACATATGCATTTTTTTTGTTCTTTCTCTGGTCTTATACGTTTGATTTCGTTTATTATGCTACGAATTTAAAACATGGGTTTAAAAACGACATTGTCATTTATTGTCAGAAATTAAAACAAGGATGAAATTATTTAAAAAAACAAATAATAAAACATTGCATCTCGTGATTTCAGCAGTATCAGCTAAAAAAACAAGGTTAGAAAACGCCCATCAGTAAGAAAATAATGAATAATCACATCAATAAATAATTCGCAAATGTGTAGTAATATGTGCATTTTTTTAGGGGAAACAAAACTAGAATTAATCTCCAACAAATATAAAAAACGGCGGCGTTTAAATAATACCAATATAAATGCAATGTGTCCCTATCGTTATTTTGAAAAGAAACAACCTTATTCGCAACAGGATCTTCTAATTGGATGCAAAATAATCTTTAACTAATGCCTCTCATTCGAAAACGTCTGTGTGAAATAATCGACAGAGAAAGAAAAAAGAAACAGAGCTCAGATAGAGGGAGAGAGAGAGAGAGAGGGAGAGGGAGAGCCAGAACAGAAGGAAGGAACAATAGAGAATCAAAGCATAATGATATTCCTAAATGAAGAGGGAAATGTTGCCGCGCTCATTTTATTAATCAGACTGTCAATTTCACCCCAGAGGCCAACCCCAGGAGCCATCTAAAACAGACTCAGATCAGAAGCTGCTCTCTCCTCACTTCTCCTCTCTCTCTCCACCTGGATATACGCGTCTGGCCGATCAAGGGCCGACTCTATCAACCGATGACAGTCTCTCTCCTATTTATTTGCTTATAAACCTGTTACAATAAATGATCATTCGAGCCGCGTCACGCGCACCTTTAACGACGAAGGCGCAAACCACTTTTTGATGAATGACTTTCTGGACCAGAGAGGATGCGCGGGTCATCTTGAGCAGTCATTCGTTGCCCGCACTGGCATTCCTCTGTTTTTTTTGCCTTCCAGCTCATAAAGGTGTTATATTATCTCGAGGCGGCAGCTGAGCTGAATGCGGATTAGATCCGCCACCAGTCATCGGAGCACCAGCCCTGGGACATTGGATTTTTTCTGCACGACTTCATGATGGAGAGGATAAGAAAAGAAATGATTCTGATGGAAAGGGGACTACACAGTCCAGTGGCAGGAAAGAGGCTCTCCAACCTCACCGACTCGGCCGGGAACGCGGTGCTCGAGGCCCTGGAAAATTCCCAGCACGCAGGTCGCCTCAGCCCGAGAATAACTTCCGCCTCGCTGCATGGCAGTCTCGGGGATATTCCCACCAAAGGCAAGTTCGAGATCGACAGCTTATTTGGGAACCACCACAACGACAACACTTCCTCCACAGAAGTGTCGTCCTCCGAAAGCCGGAAGAAAATAAACCTGTATCCCGAAGTTTCTCCTGACTCCGACATGAACAGCGATGTGGAAGTGGGCTGCCCGTCTCATCGTTCCCCGGGCAGCATCAGCCAACACAAGGAAAACAACAGTAAAGGTAAACAAATTGCGCGGAAACTTCGATAAAAGCGTTATTTATTTGTGTTTTTATCTATATTTAAATTTTGAAGATAACTGCATTAGAATTTGGTTCACATTTATGGTTTAATTGTTATTAGTATTTTATTTTTATTGTGTGTTCAGTTATATTTTAGTGTAGCATTTTTGTTCTGAAGTCTGAGTGCTATTCTTGTGTTTAGCCTTTATCGAATTAAATTGTCTGTCGTTGCATTATGTAGTGTATACATTTTGCGTTTTAAAAAAATATGCAAACGCCCCCCTTTAATTGTGTATGATCAATGCCTTTTTATTTCTTTCTTTATCTTTTCTGTTTGTTTAAAATAATTTTATACTGAACCTCTGAGTAAATAAAATTAAATGTCAACCCAAAACGTTCCCGTTTAATTTAACATATTTTACGAATGCATCACATATCATTTTCTTTGTGCTTATATGTTTTATTTTATCGTGCAAATTAAATGTATGGGGGGGTTTTTTCTCTCAAAACATGTTTTTAAAAATATTTATACATTTGGATTTAATCTCTTTCATTATCCGATTTAGGTTTCTCGGACAGCAATTCAGGAGGCTCCAATACAAGTTCATCGTCTCTATCGAATCTTAACGGTAATTCTATGGGAAACAACAGCTCGAGCTCGGACCAGGTGAGGAGGTACCGGACTGCGTTTACCCGAGAGCAGATTGGAAGACTGGAGAAAGAATTTTACAGGGAAAACTACGTCTCGAGACCCAGGAGATGTGAATTGGCCGCAGCATTAAACCTGCCCGAAACAACAATAAAGGTAATGGTCTGATTGTGTTTACCAGGATAAAATGTGTACCTGCTAATTCATAATGTTCAGCAAACAAATATGAACCATTTACATGCTTTAGCACAATAAATACACGCAATTTTATATGCCCAAAGCCACGTCTAAAATAATGATCCATTCTCCTAAATGTCGTTTAAAGAATATTTATATATAGTGGACAAATAATAGTGGGATGTAGCAAAAACAAAACAGTATAATATAAAAGGCAAACGATTTTATTTTTGTCTGATGCACAAACCCGTCTCTTTTCATCTGAGCTCTCCTAAGGTATTACAATTAGTTGCATTTGCAAAATTATTTGTCGATTTGCAAGTGGCACAAATTCTCCTCTCTTAATAATAATAATAATAATAATAAACGTTTCTCAATAGATCAGCAACATTTATTTACAAATACTATTTATACAGAAGTCCTGAGATTTCAAAACTGTGATGTTTAATTTCCCCCCCACTGCTCACCTGATCCCTAATTGTTACCTGTGCATTTCTGTGGATGCGTGTAGGTGTGGTTTCAGAATCGACGAATGAAGGACAAGCGGCAGCGGCTTGCCATGTCCTGGCCACATCCCGCCGATCCCAGCTTCTACACCTATATGATGACGCACGCGGCCGCCACCGGAAGTCTGCCTTACCCTTTTCATTCCCACATGCCACTACACTATTACCCTCATGTCGGTGTCACGGCAGCAGCTGCTGCGGCAGCCGCCTCAGGAGCCGCATCTTCACCTTTTGCTACCTCTATACGTCCCCTTGATACTTTCCGCGCGCTTTCTCATCCATATTCGCGCCCAGAGCTGCTGTGTAGCTTTCGACATCCAGGACTGTACCAGTCACCCGCTGGTTTAAACAGCTCGGCGGCTGCAGCGGCGGCGGCGGCAGCGGCTGCGGCGGTCAGTGCGCCCTCGGCTACCGGGCCGTGCTCGTGTCTCAGTTGCCACAGCAGTCAGGCCGCCAGCGCACTGGGCTCCAGGAGCTCCAGCTCTGATTTTATCTGCACGGCGACCGGGCAAAGGTCTGAGAGCGGATTTTTGCCATACTCGGCGGCAGTCCTCAGCAAAACCGCGGTGCCCTCACCGGACCAGAGAGAAGAAAGCGCGCTTAACAGATAGCTTACTACTGGCATACACACTTCTTTTATTTAAAGCACATGTAATTATTATGATTATTATTACGATTATTTTTTAAATTACAAAAGGGACAGCATTTTCATTCCAGTACGCCCAGAATTATTACAAAACATATCTATTTAAAATACACTGTTAAGGCCTTTTAGACGTGTCACCACACACAGTATTATTACGTTTGAACAAATACGGTTATTCACACAAACATGCTTTACTTTTCAGTATTAGTAGGCATATGTTTAATTTATTTAAAGTATTATTTTACTTATTTGTATTACTAGGTACTACAGTAACTGTATGCAAATGTTATTTTTGGTTACATCCACATCGCGTGCAGTAAAGAGAATAGCTATACACTGGTTGTGCCACTTTAGTAGCATCAGTTATAGGGGAACCAGGCGCGAGATGTAACGATGCTATTCTGAAAGTGTTGCTGCTCGAGGGACTCTCCCTGATGATCTAGGAGTGTGGCGCATAAAATGTGCACTACTGCTACAATGTCAATTCTGCTGTTAATAATGTGAAGATTATGACGAAAATTGCCAATCATATACCTTGATGGACCTCCTTTGAATGTGGAAATGTAAGAAAGTTCCCGTTCAGAGACTCGCTGTCAAAGCATAACAACCCGCTGTGGGAAGTCATTAGACAAGATAGATAAAAGACCTTGAGCATTTCGCATTGTTCTTGGTGTGTAGATTGTACAGTATTAAACGTGGTATTCGTTACCTGAGAATTTTTTTTATTATTATTATAAAAAAAAAAAAATCCCCTTTCCACCGAGTCCTATTTCCAATCTTTTTATTGGAACCTTGGCCGGCCTGGGTAGACTTTTCTTTCAGAGATGTTCCGCTGATGCGAGCAGTCTCATTAAATCCAAACCGATATTTCCATAATACTCCCAGTAGAGACTCTTCACTCACAATATAATGGGATTATCCACACAACCCCAAACTTCAGACAAATTGCTCATGCATTTCTGTCTGCATACATATTTTTTGTCACTGGGCGGAATTCTTCCTCAATATAAAACCTCATTTAAAGATAGCAAAATAGCACTTGTACAGATCAAAATGGTGAAATATTTTGTTACAACACGCATAGGTTTAAATTGCATTAAGCCAATTGCATTTTGACTGCCATCCGAAATGATTACCTTTTGCATATTATTATTTTCATAATTTATGTGACTGTCTGGATGTTTATTTAAAATGTTAGGATTACACAATCTGACATAACCTCACCACTACAGAACAAATGAAATGCGAAGAAATATTAGGCCTCGTGTTGCAAGCCAAAATTATCTGCCCCATTGTATATAAAGCATATCACATTGCTGTTACTGTTTAAAATAAAAGAAGATTTCTTTACAAAAAAAAAAAAAATGTTACCGAGTTGGAGCACGGGGCTGGTTGCCGTCTGTTCAATAAATGACAATACTAAAATCCCAGTGTTTTGCTCCTCTCCCAAGGGTTGCCGTGATACACGACTCTGTACATTAAGTCTCTGTATTTTACATATTGCCGACTGTATGAATTTTCATATTTTCACTTGAGAAAAATGTGCAATATAAAAATGTATATTATGTTATTTATTGATGGTGTTGTTATTGTAAAATAAATATTTAAAACGCAGTTTCTAAAATCGTTATCATTGTGCACAATGTAGTCTATTTTCTGAACGAGCAAATGCAAAATATATATATATAAATTAATTAAAGGCTTATTTACAAATGTCCACTATATAAACATTTGCATGAAGCACGATTTCTGATTAGGATTTACTAAATTCTAAATAGCAAACACACATAAATTTAATTTGCTTCATGCATATTTTGAAAAATGTGATTTTTAAATTACGTATTTTTAATTTTTCCTTTTAAAATCAATTTTTTAAACGATACAAAAAAAAAATCCAGTAGTGTAAGGCGGAGTTCCTGCTCTGTTAACACATTTTCCCTTTCTCCTTGGTGAGAAAGTGAGTCTGGCATTAATTAAAACGACACTAAAACTATGGGGAATATGGAGTCTGCGATCACGGGTCATTCCGGCCCTATAATTTACCATTATTTTTACATTACCTCTAAATGATACAAGCTGATACTGTCGTTAATTGCAGCCTGGTTAAATATATACCGGCATATTCCCGGGGGACTTTGAGATAAGTTGCTTTCTTTTTGAACGTCCCCATTAAAGAAATGGGATTAGAGGCGCAGCAAGAGTGTGATGTATCGCCATGTTTCGTTATGCTCTTTACCAAGGCGAGGGTTACAACCCGTACAACAAAGGCATTGAGATAGATGGAGAGGCAAACTGGAGAAGACAGAGGGCAGAAAAACACTGGCCACAATAACGCCATCAGTTTTGTATCCAATGTGCAAAGACTGAAAAAAGAATTCATCATAAAATGCAGCAAACTGTCTGTCACCTTAGCCGAATTGCTTCTGACAAGAAAATAAATCTGCGGGTTGTTTAATATATTTTATTTTTTCTTTATTTCGGTGCTAATAGAAAAACCAAATTAAATGTCCACCAGCAAGATAGAAATGCAAAGATCGATGATCCTCCCGCTACTGTCCAATCACGCCCGTTTAATTGACTGTATTTTCTGGGTAATTGAACTGCTTGTTGTAAATTGAAGATTTTATAGAAACGACAT
Source organism: Danio jaintianensis (assembly GCA_903798115.1). Classification (NCBI taxonomy): domain Eukaryota; kingdom Metazoa; phylum Chordata; class Actinopteri; order Cypriniformes; family Danionidae; genus Danio; species Danio jaintianensis. Next base: position 2,986,257 of record CAIGQV010000260.1, on the reverse strand, counting down.
AAAAACTACATTTACTGACATTCATCGCATCTTTGACATTGATTATCTGATCAGCGCGTGTCATGCTAACCTCCAATTCTTCATTACACACTGTTTATGAGCTGTTGCAGAACAACTCGCTTGTTCCACTGTGATTGATTGCCTTATTAACGCGTGTTCTTGTAAGTGTGACCGAACTGATTACGATGCATATGTTTAGAATAATGTTTCATTTAGCTGACTGCGAGTAATGCGAGGTGACAGCTGCTGCGGGGAGGACAAAATCCGAACTACAGGGAGCACGTGAGGCCAAAAGACTGTTGTTTTAAGGTGGAACTTCACAAATACGATTCGCGGGCGCAAAGCGATGCCCTGCGACTGAACCTGCGCGCTACATTTTTCAAGAACTATATAATGCGATAGCTGGGCTACATTGCCGTGGAGAGCCAGTGCTGCCAATCAGACGATTTTTAATCAAATACGTAATAGAATAATTTGGTAAAGCCCACCCAGAGCTGTCAGATTGCATTATTTTCAGGAGGTCTGAACAGGGTGAGGGTGATCCCATCCAGTTGTTGCGATTGAACTGAAACGATAAATGAAGTCTCTTATGCTAGGGGTGATGTTGTAGGCCATACCTCGCCATATGCTATCATGCATTTTTTTCTGTAAATGGATTGCGTCCAAAAAATGATTAAAATAATATGGTCCTTCGCTAATGTGGAAAAGTATATCAGATGAAACGTGATTTAAATAAGAAAACACAACACACAATGGCGCGCGGCTACTAAGCTAATAACACCGAGTCAATGATCGCCCGTTAAACAGCTAGTCGTCAACAAACCTTTACTATTTGCTTTGTTTTTGTTGACACCATTAAAGGAACCCGAAGGAACAGAAGGGAAAGGTTCGTGGTAACAGAAGCACCGGCTGTGATGAGGAGATTTATGCATCAGTTGAAACTATGGCCACCCTTGTTTGTCTCAAATGAACGCTTCTGTTCAAATGTTGCTTTCATATATTATGTGACATTAATTTAACTATAGCTCATTAAGACAGAATGAAATGGTTAAATTAACTTATCAACCCATAATGATGATGAATGGGGTAGTAATTCAGATACAAGCTGGGCAATTTGCAAGTCTGCACATTTTGATAGTTCTCAAATAACATTTTGAATAGCAGGTCACCCCCCCAATCAATTGCATAAGCACGTTAAGTCTCTCCCTCTCGCAAAAAATAAAATGGTTTTCATGCATATGTATTAAAACATGTTCGCAATTATCCTTGAAAATTGCCTTCACTTACTTTAACGGCTGAGCTGTCTGCCAATGAGAAGGTCTAGTTTGCAGGAGAAAATGGGGGTCAAAATATGATTTACAAACATAACACGCTAATTATATCACATTTTGCCAATGTATATTTTCAGTCGAACACCAGTGCTCACCTCAACATATTTGGCTGTCGAACATTTACACCTATATACATCATATCGCTAATGTCACCTGGCACATTCTGGAACATATTTGAATTCATCTGATGTGCAGAAAACGTTCACGCCTATTGCTTTCCTTTCCCTTTTAAGCCTGACAAGCAGTTTAAACACATGTAGTTGGTGACTGTCAACATAAAACTGTTCATTCTGTATTAGTTGAATTAATTAACCACAAAGTTAACCCTTTGTCTGATTGACGACAACTACAAAGACTAGACTTTAATTTCAGCGTTTTGATTGACTTTTGCAACGTCCTAAACGCCTGCTAAACATCTCTCTTGACGAGCCTCATTACAACAAAGTGATGAGTTCGGCGTTCATGAGTTACCACTTTATATTAAATGTCCTTAACATCAAACAATACCTATAATGTACTTATTGTGGAAATCTCGTATACAGCACTTGGTGTTATTGAGTTGGGATACGGGTAAGGTTGTAACTTAAGGACAGAATTTGTGGGTTAAGGTGTAAGGGATGGATCAATAATTATGAATGTAATCATAGATATTAATTACAGATACATCCATACATTTTGTTAAATTCAATTCAATGTAAAAACATTATAAGTGCATTGTACCAAATGATTAATTTAAAAGTAAACAGTAGTTAAGGCCACATAATATAAAGTGGGCCATAATATTTCCCCCAGTTTTGTCACAACGATAACATGTTTTTAATTGGATTCAATGGAATTATTATGAATTGGAATTATTTGGAATTATTATGAATTACCAATTAAATGGAATTATTATTAGTTGGTACAATGCACTTATTATGTTTTTACATTGAATTGAATGGACTGCAAGTTGTGTAAAGTTCTTCAGAGCGACTGCGCAGTCGGGTCAGACCAAACGGCGCGCGCCACGGACACTTGAATGACATCATGTGAAAAATTATATTTTGGAGTAATCGGAATTCTAAAAAAGAATATGATTATTTTACCCTCGTTATTTTAAAGATGCAGTAATATTGATGCGGGGCGGAGCTAGAGGGTGGCCGTCCACTGACCTAAGCTCGGCCACCCCGCGTAGAGACGCTGTTTGTGCTCGCATTTGTCTTTTACAAGAACTGCGTTTATTTAGAGCGAGATGTAGAGATCGAGCAATCTCACAGCACGCAAGAGACCTTTCAGACACCCCCCCGAAATCTCCTCCTCAGCGCCAGGCCCAAGTCAAGCAAACGTTGAAACGTAACCTTATTAAATGTGGAGGCGATTAAAGCAACGTCAAGCATTTGTTACGTGCGTCACCTATGAAAGCAGATCTCTTATATGTATGGGGAAAAAAACATGTTATTACAATATAAAATAATAATAACTAAGCATTTTTTATCCGTAATTTAATGCACAAATATATGCGAACACTGAATAATAGGCGTTATATTTTTCTTAGGGGAATAAAATAAATAATCACGTTTAAATGTGCATGAAAAGACTTACCTTACATCACGTTATTTAGGCCATGCGTTGCTGGTCCACTTTTCTTCACCCCTTTTTAAGTTAACTTTTTCCTTTTCAGTTTAGGAATGAATTAACTGTTACAATTAATTGATTTTGACAAGTCGTTTTACACTATTCTGACTCGTTTGTGAATCAGAGCTTACAGATTATATAAAATTCAATAAAGGTTGACTAATCTTTCAACTACAGTATGTGGTTATCTGTTCGGCACATCCAATGTTTATCTATGAGGATGCAGTGATTGAGAACAACAAGCGTTTGGGTGCACAAGGTCTATTAATATGCCTAGAGGTGGGGAATGATAAGTAAAAATGGTCAAAACTCATGCAGTATTTCTTGATCTATTCCACACCTCGTTTAGAATTAAATATGAATTTATTGTACACACTTGCATCCAAAGCACCAAAACAGTCCTGTATTTTATACAAACTCATTTTTATTTTGAATAAATTAATGTTTCTGTGCTACTTCAGAATGGATGCTGGCCACCCTTATGAAAACATCCTGGCTCTGCCACTGTGTTTCACTGACAGCTGCTACTTTATGAGAAGTGCAGCAGCTTTGCACACTAATTCATAAGCGTCTATCAGTCTCTCCATTTGTTTCCATCTTACTAAAACAGAGACTGCAGTCTCTTGCTTTAAATAAGACCCACAGACTGTGGTCAATGATATGTATATAAATGTAACACAGCTTACGAATGATCTTATTTAACAGATATCCAGGAAGCTGGAAAGTAAAATGACCAATTACAGATTTGATCAATATTCAAACTGAAAACAAACAGACCTTCTATAAGAGATAATATTGATGTTGAATGGGAGATCTCTAATTAGTCTCAACAAATGAAGAACTTTTTGAAGGCATTACAAAGTGTATTGGCTGAGAATTCTACAAAGCAAACTGTATGTTCGAACAAAAGCTCAGTAATATGAAACAGAAAACAAAGTAATTTGCCTCTGATAGAAGGCATGGGTTCGGTTTGTGTACAATGTGCTTTAGAGCTGCACAATTTATCATTTCAGTATCAATATTGCATACACAATAGTCACATCTCAAGATCTGCAATGTTGAACAAGGATTATAGTTGACCAGGAGGTCAATACACGATATTTGTGGAGTCATAGCAGAGTTTAACCTTAACAGGGTGAAAGGTTTTTATTTGCATGTGAATGTCTGCACATTTCAAGAGAGTTTAAAACATTCAGGCACAATACATTGTAATATTTAGTTTTTCTGCAATATATATTGCGATATTAATTTAATTTCACAAGATGACTATTTGGAAAGATAATTTTACATTGATTGGGATGATTGATTGTAAAAAATATATATACAAACTAAAATAAACAAATAAAGCATAGATTAAAACAATATAACGAAGGTAAAAATTATATAAACAGTGCTTTATGGTTTTCTGAACAGTATTGAGTGTTCAGCAGTGCAATAAACAAATATCAAATAACACTGTAAATTTGTTAATTTTATTAATAATTAAACACAATTAACCTTTGCTAAAGTGGCAAACCTAATAATTTCTTGTGCCCAAATAGTTTACATTCACTTAAACTCTTAGTCACAGGGCTTTTAAACACTATTGGGTTAAACTTTGCAATGACTCCACAAATTACGTGTTCAGAACTGTGGTTCCTGGTTCATTTGAATCCCATCTTGATGTTGCAGATCCTGCAATGTGACTATTGCGGAGTCTCACATTGTGATATAGATATATTGTGCAGCCCCAATACATTTTACCACTTGTAACTTTAATAAAAAGTATTTTAATTGAATTATGTATATAATAAATACTATGCGGTGTTATTTTACATCTGATCATTAAATTTCCATACCTGTTAGACCCTAAAACACTGTTTATTTCATTTGTATCTTTGATTTATTGTATTACTCTATGCTTTTTAATTATTAGATTTTATGCATTATTTGGCTCCCTACAAAATAATAAATTTAATCTATTTAAATTAATAAATTCATTCCAAACAGAGCTGTTCAAGTCATCTGGTGAAATTGTATTCATATCGTAGTAAATTATTCATACCCCTGGCGATTTCTGACTTAAAGCTACTTTTATTCAACCAGCAAATATTATTTTGACTGTAAATGACACAGGCTTCTCCCAAAAGATAATAAGACGATGTACAAGAGGCATCGTTGTGGAAAAACATACTTCTCAGCTTTTATTTTCATTTGAACTAAATCTTTAAGTCAAAATTTGCCGGGTGTATGAATAATTTCGGGCTTGACTGTATATACATACATATAGCAGAAAAATAGAATATCGCAATGTCAGATTTTTCCAATATCATGCAGCCCTAAAGTGTGATGTGTTCATTTCATATTGTGAAGTTGAAATCTTTTTATGAGGATCCAGCAGTTCATTCGCATTGCTTTCATTATTACATATCATTCAGTGATGATTTTAGAAAATAGCATGAGCTCGATGTGCATTAGAAGTGGGTCATGCAAAGAAAACGTGTGCATCTTTTATAGATTTTATGTTATGTGAGGACAAGTGACAGGCCACTCAGCAACCCCACAGCCAGTGCCAGAGGATAATAACCTAGGCTTTTACAAATACACTAGCCAATAAAACATCCCATGGCTTCATATGCCCATATATCTTAAAGGGACAGTTCTCTTAAAATTACAATTTTGTCATCATTTACTCACCCCCAGGTCGTTCCACTTGCATGACTTTGTTTCTTCTGAGGGACACAAAGGACTCTAGAGAAGTTTGATGAAGAAATAGTTTTGTGTTACAATTGATAGTCACTGCATTTTTCAAAATATCATGAAAATATGTTATGTATGGCACAGAAATCTATGTGTTTTGACCCTACACTGTAAGTAAATATCTGTAAATTGGCAGTTTTCCATATGTTGTGATTAATGTTTTTTTTTTTTCCCCATTTATTTATGCTTTTGAATTACATTATGCGACCTTGATCTCTCTTCCAACAACTTTTAACCTTGAAAAGTGACTTTTATGAACATTTTTAATAGGCTAAATTGATATATCATCTGGGTTGGTGTTGTATTTTACGCCACAGAAACCTTGTAATAAACTGCCAGCACATTTTCTGTTATTTCACAGACTTATTTCTCTCTATATTATTTCTTATACATTATATTATTTCAAACCACTAAATTGTCAATAAAAGTCACTTTGTTAAACTGTAGAGTTGAATTTTCAACATCAAAAGTCGACAGAGATCAACATCCCATAATGCAATTCACAACCGTAAATAAACAGAAAATACTTGTGAATCACAAAACTGTTAATTAGCATATACTTTTACAGTGTATGTAGTCATTAGCCAAAACTAAAATGCAGCCATTTGAGAAAGCCGACATTGAGATTATTTAAAACAATTTTGTAGTACAGTGACATATAGATTTTTGAGAAGATGTTATTGCAGTGCAGCTGTACAGATAACAGCTTCACTCAGGGGTTGTTATTTTATGGTGAAGTACACTGGGCACTGGATTCAATCTGCTCACACTGAGAGTTATAATTTTATAAGCGCAGTTGCTGTCCGTGGTGCTGATCTTCACTATTCCGGCTGAGGCAGTGTGGTTGTTTCAACATGCAGTTTTCATTATAAATACCCAATATTTTCTCTATTTTAAGAGTTATTAGATTTTAAAAGAGAATCACTCACCATATGAAGCACTGACAGTTTTCTTTTTAAAAAATGCTCATCTGTCATCTTATAGCAATTTAATGTCTACCTACACTGTAAAAAAATGCTGGGTTCCACGCAATTCCTTCATGTTGTCCCAACACAAATCGATTAAGCTAACTTCATAATTTTTACAAATTTAAGTGGATTGAACATAAAACAATTAAGCTGTCCTAAAAACATAATAATAGTGTTGTTTCAAATCCTTTTTAAATAAATAGTTTGAACAAGCGGCAAAAGTCATTATTTTCAGTGTGTGCTTTATTCATTCATTCATTTTCTTTTCGGCTTAGTCCCTTTATTAATCTGGGGTCGCCACAGCGGAATGAACCGCCAACTTATCCAGCATATGTTTTACGCAGCGGATGCCCTTCCAGCTGCAACCCAGTACTGGGAAACACCCATACACTCTCACACACACACACACACACACACACACACACACACACACACACACACACACATACACTACGGCCAATTTAGTTTATTCAATTCACCAATAGCGCATGTGTCCGGAGGAAACCCACGCCAACACGGGGAGAACATGCAAACTCCACACAGAAATGCCAACTGATCCAGCCGGGACTCAAACCAGCGACCTTCTTGCTGTGAGGTGACAGTGCTAACCACTGAGCCACCGTGTCGCCTGAGAGTTAAGTTGAAAGTGTATATTTGTAGAAACAGTCAACAATACATTGTACGAGCCAAAATAATTAATTACATTTATGCCAAAAATCATAAGAATATCAAATACAGATCTTGATAGTTTCATGAAGAGATTGTGTAAATTGTCTTCCATAAATATATTAAAACTTAATTTTTGATTAGTGATATGCACTGCAAATAACTTAATTTGCACAGCTTTAAAGATTTCTCAATATTTTGGGTTTTCTGAACTTCAAATAGTGGTATCTCAGTCAAATAGTGTCCTATAAAATATTGTGCCAAGTATTATCCTAACAAACTATAGGCCTACAAATGGAAAGCTTATTTACTCAGCTTCCAAATGATAAAAAAGGTTTTAAAAAAGGATCTTATGGCTGCTTTTGTAGTCCATGGTCACATATAGGTGAATACTGTTTATGCTACTTTAAAAATAACCAAACACATTTCAAGAGTTCACACTTAGCTGATAATTAATAATAAAGCGTATTTGGCATGCTGTCCTGGGAGAGAGCCCTGAGCTCAGGATATCCTCGAGCCCGGGGCTCCCTCCCGTTAGAAGGGCGAGAGGGGAGTTTGAGCTCAGGTAGGTCTGGAGAACTCCCCCGCTGTGAACGTACTTGAGATATAACTGGCTAAGAGTATGTTTGAAGATGCTACTTGGAGTAGTCATTTACTTATGGTGTATGTCTTCGGACGGTGGGAGGAAACCGGGGAACCCGGGGGAAACCCACGCGAGCATGGGGAGAACATGCAAACTCCGCACAGAAACGCCGACCGGCCCGGTGGGAGGCCGAACCATCGGCGTTCTTGCTGTGAGGCAACAGTGCTATTCACTGGGCCGCCATGCCGCCCTATCGGGAGAAGGGGAGGAGTAGGGGTGGAAGGGGGGATTCTTCAAGACGAAGATGACTGGAGTGGAAATCTCTGGTTACTAATAGTGTGTCGGTAGTCATCTGATTGGTGTAAAATGCGGAGCTGATGCGGTACCAGCCGTGTTTAATCATAAGCACATGATCCTCTCGAAATTAGTTTATAAATAAACCACACTTCACACATTTGCTCTGCACATTTCATCACCTCATGCAGACCTCTCAAGTTCACTGAGGTAAAGTTGGATTTATATTCACACATTCAGACTTTCTCCTTAATAATATAATTTCAGAAAAGTATTCTGTGCAAGTTCTAAATAGTGAAATCATATTAGCAGCCAATGACTATTAAAGTACAACATTCACAGTCAATTAATTAGTGCTAAAGTTGTTTATAAGTCATACTTAGATGAGATTTCAGACCGAATATTCAATGTACCATGGTAAACAATATAGAGAGCATGTCATAAGTTGTTACTGAACGAATCCACCGAAGCACAGCTCCACATGTCCCGATCCAAGCAAGCCAGTGGCGAGGAAAAAAACTTTCTCAATTGACGAAGTGAAGGAAAAAAGAACCTCGAGAGAAACTAGGCTCTGTTAGACACGACCATTTTTCATCTGGCCAAACTTCCTGCTCAGAGCTGCAGTCTAGGCGCTGGAGGCTGAAGAAGCTGGACGTCCATCGTGGAGAAGCTGCAAGTGTGAGTAGGGCACCGGCGGGCGGTCAGGTTGGCCCGCAGGATCAATGTGGGGACTCGTTTATCACAGTGGTCATTCAGGAATCAGTCTCAAGCACTCCATTTCTCCATGACGACCACAGCATCAGCTCGGGATACGACCTGGTCCAGGATTATGGATACCTTGGATACCCAGGATTATGGATCGCATGCTGCATAGTCTCTAGGGACCTAGGAATGAGTATCCCCAGGTGGAAATAAAGAATAAAGAGAATAATTAGCGTAGCTGCTGTTCATAATGTATTTAAACAAGATGTAAAACTGGAGTGTTCTAGATGAAAATAGCAGTTAAATAAACAAACATAGAAACAAACATGTAAAGCATAGGAGAGTTTCTAACACAATGTCTGGTGTATTGAGGAGAGTGTCCTACAGGTGATGTCGAGCCAGCTCACCTGCGTGGAGCACATTCATGCATCATACCGTTATGCGATTCATTGAGTGTATGCTTTACTAAAAAGATAGGTCTTTAATCTAGTTTTGAACTGAGAGAGTGTGTCTGAGCCTCGGACATTATCAGGAAGGCTATTCCAGAGTTTAGGAGCCATAAATGAGAAGGCTCGACCACCTTTACTCGACTTTGCTATTCTAGGTACTACCAGCAGCCCTGAGTTTTGAGATCTTAAAGAGCGGGTTGGATTGTAGCGAGACAGAAGCTTGGTTAGATAAACAGGAGCTAGATTATTTAAAGCTTTATAGGTAAGAAGCAATATTTTATAATCAATACGGAACTTAACAGGCAGCCAGTGTAAGGAGGATAATAGTCGTTGTGTAGTAACCATTTTGTTTTGCTAGCCAACAAAATCAGTTTCCATCATCGTTAATTTACACGGACAGCTCTAAAGCAATGATCAGAATAATATTACTATGTAAACCGTACTTACTCCGAATATCTTGGTGTAATGTTTGGCAGAAAGCCTGCAGCTGAATTGTGGATGTAAACGTTACCTTCTTCTTCTTTAGTTTTAATGGCGAGTCCAAGCTTTTAAGAGGCATCCAGTTTCCTTCAAAAGTCTTTTATGCTTAATATCTTGTATTACTGTCTTTATTTTTGTTATAACGTTATATTTATTAGTTGATTATACTATCATTTTAAAGTCCGCTTGAAATCAAAATTCACTATGTTTATTGTGCTAGCTCACATTGTTATTCTTAAAGTGAATAATTAATCGGTGCAAGTTAATCGACTGATAAAATGTGTTTGTTGTGGTAAGCTTTAATTAAAATATCTGAATATTTACCTCAGCGTTTGGAGTGAAGGTCCTTCGGTTGACGGGTTTCTATAGCAACAGCATATTAATACTCACTCTTAACGTTAGTTTGCTATGAGGCAGCCATAGATATACTAGATGTCGCCTGGCCTATTGTTGTCTATTGGAAGGAATGCGTCAATAGAGTCGCCATTTTAGTACAGGGTAGCGCTCCTTTGAAATGAATGCGGGACCAAGGTGCAGTGGAGGACTGTGGCCATCCAGAGCCAGAGATATACACATATATACATATATCTATGATCGGGAGTTTTCCCCGGTGGTCAGTACGCAAAAAAAATTAAAAAACAATTTCATTACGAAAATTATAATTTTACATCGCTTTTCTACGTTGATGGATCAGTGACCGCACGGGCATTGCCGATAAAGTGTGTGTTTGTGTGCATGGAAATGTATTATCCTCCCTCCGTGTTAAATTTGATCTAATCCGTGTCGTGAAACACAGCCCCTCTCCTGCTTTCACTTCTCATTCTAACGGAGGGAGCGATTCGTTTATGAATGAATCTCCGTTATGAACGACTCGTTCACTTAGCCGACAATAATACAAGTTTCTGGCACCGCAGCGTCTTGTTGTCATATTTCTTTTTTATTGTTTGCTGATTTTATTCAACAAAACTAGCACAAGCCTAGAATTCAGTAAAGTTGGTGCTACTTTGCCTTATGATGAGTGCAGTAAGAGACTGTATTATCATCAATAACGTTACTTGTTGAGCACAAAAGTTTGTAACATGTAAAAAAATGAAATCTTACCTATGAAATGTTCTGCCTTTGTGCTTTGTTTTCTTTGTTTGCTCGTCACTACACCAGTAAGCAGCGCTACAGTCCAGCATCTTCACATTGGCACACTGTCTTGACTAGTGCGGTTGAATGATGTTTGTCCTGGGAGCACTGTACAAATATGGCGGCGCTATTGACGCATGCTCAGGGTCCGTATGCGATATCTAGTGTATATATCTATGGAGGTACATCAACATACTAAAATAAAAGTCCGGTTTACGCAGACTTTATTGTCATGCTTTTTATTAAGGACGTGTTTATGTAACATTTCTAAAAGCATCGTTTATAAAACAGCTTTTACGTTCCTGTTTTGTTGAGGATTATTTTATAAATATAATTGAGATACTGTTTGCTGTTGTATTACAATAGGCTACGTTCAAACACAATACAGAATATTAGCAAAACATACCTATTTTTCCAATAAATCACTTGTTTTAGCGGTGACGTGAAGTTCATTCATTCCTATGATTCATTTAATGTTCCCGCGCTTTGAGAGAGAGAGAGAAAAAACAATGATCACGTGACAGAGCAGTGAAGGAGAGGAAGTCCGTGCCGCGCGGGGTTGTGGGAACACTTTGGTGACGTCCACTACTCAAGTAGAGGAGTAATATTGCAGGTCTCTGCTGGATTTCTCATTCACGGGTGAGGCTCCTTCAATTTATGTGTTTTTACGATAGTTTGTGGCGTGGTTATGCACTTCAAAGTCGCGTCATAGTGCGTGTGCGAAACAACATGTCGTCTTATCATGTCCGCTATATCAGCTGACAGTAGCAAGTTCAGCTATCAAAGTGGTTATTGTTTAAACTGCCATTAAAAAGTTATAGTGCTTCTACTTTTATCGTTTTAGGACGCTCCAAATGTGCTCGAGTTTATCTTTGATATCGCTGTGTACAAATAGAAAGCGAGTTAAGTCATTCATAGTTGTTTTAACTTTATTAACTATCATCGTTTTAGGTGTATTGTTGCGAGTATGTTTATAAAGTTAGTCACGGTCTACTTATCTGCTATTCACATATAACGTTGAAGCGGCTAGTTTGTTTTTCGAGCTAAACACTTCTGGAGTTGAAAGAGTGTGTCTGAATTAAGTTATAAGTAAAGTGACTTTCTCTGGCCCTTCATGTAGCACTGATTGAGGTAAACTTGGTTTTGTATTCGCACATTAGGACCTTCATTAAAACAGTTAAGCAGAATCTAAAAAGGATTGCACAGATTAATTATCACGACGCACTGTTATGAGCACAACACATTATATATTTGTAACTGTAACTCGGCGTTTAAAAAATATGATAAACACTATTATATCTATGAAGTTCCCTATATTGGTCCCAAAATTGTTTACTACGCTACTTTGAATATTAGGTCTGAAATCCTAGGTAAGTATGTTGAGGTAAAGTTGGTTTTATATTCGCACTTTCGTTCAGTGACAACTTGTGACATGCTCTCTATATTGTTTACCATGGTACTTTGAATATTCACACTGAAATCATGTGTAAATATGTCTTCAAAACAACATTAGCACTCTTTAATTGACTGTAAACAATGTATTTTGATAGTCATTGGCTGCTAATATGATTTCACTATTTAGAACTTGCACAGAATACTTTTCTGAAATTATATTATTAAGGAGAAAGTCCGAATGTGTGAATATAAACCCAACTTAACTTTAATTGTAAGTATGTTGAGGTAAAGTTGGTTTTATATTCGCACTTTCGTTCAGTGACAACTTATGACATGCTCTCTATATTGTTTACCATGGTACTTTGAATATTCACACTGAAATCATGTGTGAATATGTCTTCAAAACAACATTAGCACTCTTTAATTGACTGTAAACAATGTATTTTAATAGTAATTGGCTGCTAATATGATTTCACTATTTAGAACTTGCACAGAATACTTTTCTGAAACTATATTATTAAGAAGAAAGTCCGAATGTGGGAATATATCAAACCAACTTTACCTCAACATACTTACAATTGAAGTTAAGTTGGATTTATATTCGCACTTTCGTTCGGTGACAACTTGTGACATGCTCTCTATATTGTTTACCATGGTACTTTGAATATTCACACTGTAATCATGTGTAAATATGACAAAACAACATTAGCACTATTTTATTGACTGTAAACAATGTATTTTGATAGTAATTGGCTGCTTATATGATTTCCCTTATTTTGAATACTTTTCTGAAATTGTATTAAGAAGGTGAAAGTCTGAATGTGTGATTATCAAATTAACTTTACCCCAATGTAGCACATCTACATGCACTTGGATTTTTAAACTCTTATTAGTGAACTTGATTAATAAATCCATTTACTCAGAGTCAATGGGGTTTAAGGCATCTCTGTTTGTGCTCTTGAGGACCGTGTGGTTTAAAATAGAGACGTGTCTTGTTACTTTTTAGAGCCTCCAGATTTTGTTTGAGCCTTGGTGACATCTGATATCACTCATCTTGTGCATCTAAATCTGCCTGTGCAAGAGACGCTAAAGTCTAGAAGGGATACAGCTGCTGATAGTCTTGTCAATATAGCATATTTTTGTTATGACACTGTATAACAATAATTAATATTGTTACATCACAGTGAGGGGTAGGCTTAGGGTTGGTGTAGGGGTAGATGTTAATAAAATACAAATAAATGGGTAATTTTAATAAATAATATAAATAATTATTGTTATAATTAATGTTTTTACATTACTATGAGGGTTGAGTTTAGAGTTGGGGTTGGGGTAGACTTTAATAAAATACAATTAATAGGTAATTTAATAAATTATATAAATAGTTCTCATTAACTTCTGGCGGCAGCTGTATCCCTTATAGAAACAACCCAAGAGATAGTGCCTTCAGAAAGTGTTTGCACATTTAAAATGGGATTAGTGCATGGTATTTCTTCAGAAAACAAAATATAATTTCAAGGGGTATTTAAATTTCTCAAAGTTTTATAAATGCTATTTTTTTTTTAAAATAGTACATGTATAAATAGATGTATGTGAAAATTAATACAGAACGTTTTTAAATGCTCATATTGATAGGGATTTATATAGTTAAATTAGATGTATTTATTAGATATGCATAATTATATTTCATTAATTAGGTAATTGATCTCCATCTGTGTGAAATTGAGGAGAATGTCCTTCATATGTCCTTCATACCTTGGTTCTTTAAAAAAAAAAAAAAGCCTCATGTAGAGTTGAAAATCCTGCAGTTTCTTTGCAAATTCTTACAATTGAAAGCCTACAGAGTTTTTATAATCCGTTCTTTAATCCTCATCTCATATCAAGTAGAAAACCTATCTATCATGAGCTTGTTTGTAAGTGTAATGCTTCTTTCATTGTGTGAACAGGTGTGTGGCTTTGGCTTGGTGTAACAAGTGTAACAGAAGCCAGGCTCGGAGAAGAAGGACTGCCCTCATAGGATGGGGGCTGTGGTGTCTCGGTGGAGGGTAAATATGTGCTCCAATCACTCAGACGTGCATAGGATTTACTTTTAAGGCCTGTTTGCTAAAAGAAAACCTACACAAATGGATCTAAAACTTGTTCTAAATGTAAAAGATCAGCAGAGTTCACCATGACAGCAAACATGACTCTCGTCACTTTTATGGGGGCATTTGCAGAAGGTTTTCAACTAAACAACAATGGCCAATTTAGTTTACCCAATTCACCTATAGCGCATGTGTTTGGACTGTGGGGGAAACCGGAGCACCCGCCAACACGGGGAGAACATGCAAACTCCACACAGAAATGCCAACTGCTCCAGCCGGCACTCGAACCAGCAACCTTCTTGCTGTGAGGTGACAGTGGTAACCACTGAGCCACCATGCTGCCCCCCTTCCTGGAATATGAACAACTTAATTTTATAATGACTTTTGGCATAAACTAAAAAATGTAGAATTTTTAGTCCTATAATGTATTGTTGGCAATTCCTTTAAATATACCTGTGCAGAATAAGGTTGTCCATGGTCACATGCATACATTAAGTGTTCATGTTAGTTAATATGACATGATAAAACGCATCTAATTTCACTTCCTACCAGTTTTAGCCATGCTGAGGTTGTTTCATTCTTGATGAGAGTTTGTTTTTTTGTTGCTAACTCTCGTGTGTCCTTTCCCAGGCTAAACCATCCACTGTAGAGGTCTTGGAGGGTCTTGATAAGGTATAACTACTTTTCTAAAGATGTTCTGCTATCACTCTTTCTGTCTTTTATTCAGCTTTATGCATGTTCTGCAACACCTATGTCTTTTATACAGTTAACTAAACTGTCCTGATAATTCAAGAAGACAATGTTTTATATAGTAAATGCTCTTAAAAACATGTTAAAAAGATGGAAGAGATTGATATAAGGATCAAAGTGTTGTTTTTAGTATTTTATTAAAATCATCACCAGCTGTCGTGACTTTAAAATCTCTACTACACTGAAAAAAATGATTAATTGAAGGTGGTTGCAAACAATTTATATGGGCTGAATTTAAACAAACAAATTGATTTTAGTTATGTTCAACTTCATTTGTTTGTTTAAATTCAGCCCATGTAAATCATTTGCAACCACTTACCTTAAGAAATATGTAGTAAATCCAATGAACAATCATTTTCAGTGTGCTACCTAATATTGAAGGTGTCCTTATGCAGTTAGCCAACAATAATAT
>CAIGQV010000260.1:2956298-2970652 GCA_903798115.1 Danio jaintianensis | reverse complement strand
TACCTAATATTGAAGGTGTCCTTATGCAGTTAGCCAACAATAATATGGTCTCTTACTGAATTGTGATGGTGTTATTATTGTAATATTTTTATCTATATAGATCTGGTCATGAAATAGTCATAAGTTGCTGATGCTGCAATAAATAAATAAACAAACCAACAGTAATATTTGAAGTGAATTCGTATGTTGCCAGATCAAGGTAAAAATGCTTCGAGATTTGAATAATGAAGTGTTGTTTTTAGTGTTTTATTAAAATCATCACCAGCTGTTGTGACTTTAAAATCTCTACTACTACTACCTAATATCAAAGATGTCCTTATGCAGTTAGCCAACAATAATATGATCTCTTATTGAGTTATGAAGTTGTTATTATTGTAATATATATTTGTTTTATTGATATGGATCTTGCCATGAAATAGCCATAAGTTGCTGATGTTGCAGCAACTTATTTTAAGTTATTTGAAGTGATGTTAATTGCACTGCAGGTTGCATACAGTGCAATGCGTACGTTGCCAGATTGAGGTAAAAAATGCTTTGAGATTTGAATATTTCATCAATTGTATGAGGTGATGTGCTTCATACAAGATCTGGCAACTTGACAAACATGGACAAAGTGATTTTTTTTTGTAACTAGATTGGGTCATACGAATTACAGGAGTTTCCTAGGAGAAATTACAAAGGTGGGAGATATGGGAGACCCTCAGGAAAAACAGGAGTGTTGGCAGGTATAAGAATAACACAAAGTTGCAGACGGACACAAATGTCAGCCATGCACCGTAAAGGCCCAGTGCATGTGTCATGAGTTATTTTAGGATGGGGTTTACAGTAGTAGCTTGCTCAGAGAGGTCTCTTCAGGTCAGCTGAGCACTGTATGAATGATTTGTTTGTACATGTACTGTTTGGATGCCAAAGCATGTGATTTTTAAGTCATTTGACCTGATTTTGTATTTAGAAAAGATTAGATCTGTGTACAATTAAATTAATGTCGCGGGCTGTGATCAGAGCCTCTGTGAACTTCTGCTTTAGATATTTAGGTCATAGAGATTTGATTCAGGTTCTGACAAAACAGGTTTTCCTTCCACGCTTACTGTATGCCGCAGGATGTTTTAAAGCATACCACCTGTAATTCGGTGTCCTTAGGCCGTCGTGCATCCTGTTATTTGATCTGTTCCTCTTATAAACACACCCTCGTATCCTTGATCTCAACACTCATATTTAGGCCTGTCTCGAATGCTGAGTAATTTGTCCGATTGTGGTTATTAATTGCAATTCTTTGAAATTTAAATCGTTTTTTTTTTTTTAATTATCATTCAAAAAAGGTCAATTTAAGTAAAGAATTGCCATGAAATGTTTTCTGGTGTGGTAATGGTGTAAGCACGGAAGTGTGTTTACCAATATCATAGTTGTTAGTCAGCTAAGATCGCAAGTTCTGTTGTTACAAATATAGTTCATTGGTTCTGTGTTTTCTGAATCCATCATTCCAATGAAACTGCACAAACGCTACTATAATGGATTAATGTCTAAAATTGTGATTAAGTGATTAATTCAAATAAAAACATTAGCCTACACTTTTGTCAAATAGAATTTTTGCAACCAAATCAAACAAACAAATATATATTTATATTTAGGTTATATATATATATATATATATATATTACCAAATTTTTTATATATTATACCCATCCTAAAATAACTCATGACATGCACTGGGCCTTTATGGTGCATGGCCAACATTTGTGTCTGTCTGTAACTTATGTTAACTAAATGTTATTCTCATACCTGTCAACAGGAAGCTCCTGTAATTTGTATGGCCCAATCTAGTAACAAAAAAAAAAAATCACTTTTTTTCGTCTGTTTGTCAAGTTGCCAGATCTTGTATGAAGCTCACCACCTCATACAATTGACGAAATATTCAAATCTCAAAGCATTTTTTACCTCAATCTGGCAACATGCGAATTCACTTCAAATATTATTGTTGGTTTGTTTATTTATTTATTGCAACATCAGCAACTT
Source organism: Danio jaintianensis (assembly GCA_903798115.1). Classification (NCBI taxonomy): domain Eukaryota; kingdom Metazoa; phylum Chordata; class Actinopteri; order Cypriniformes; family Danionidae; genus Danio; species Danio jaintianensis. The sequence continues at coordinate 2,968,639 of CAIGQV010000260.1, read as the reverse complement.
ATGACTATTTCATGACAAGATCTATATAGATAAAAATATTACAATAATGACACCGTCATAATTCAGTAAGAGACCATATTATTGTTGGCTAACTGCATAAGGATATATTTATTTATATATTATATTATATTATATTATATTTATTTTACTTATTTACTTATTTTACTTTTTTTAAACGTCTTTCAAAACGAAGGATCAAGGATTGAATGAAACCGACTACCTCCAACCCTTATGGAGTGTTTTATTGATCTCTTTTTCTCTCAGGATATCCAGGCCCTTGAGGAATACAGAGAGAAGAACCAGAAGCAGCTGAAGTTATGGGTTTACAGACTGCTGTTGTACTCCGCTCTGCTGTACCTGATGGCCTGTGCAGTCGTATACGCCTGGTACATTCCGGAGCGCATGATTGGAAAATTAATAGTGGCGTCGCCCTTCTTGCTGTTCCCTCTATTGTAAGTACTTTAAATTCAGACTAACACTTTAAATACCGTTAGATATCATTTTTATAATGAAAACACTTTGATGAATGTTTTTAAAAATGTGTCACCAGGACGAATTTTAAGCCATTTATCAAATATTGTATTGAAACAAATATATTAAACTTAAAACTATTAAACTTAAAAATATATAAAACATGGCTGCACGGTGGCGCAGTGGGTAGCACGTTCGCCTCACAGCAAGAAGGTCGCTAGTTCAAGCCTCGGCTGAGTCAGTTGGCGTTTCTGTGTGGAGTTTGCATGTTCTCCCCGTGTTCGTGTGGGTTTCCTCCGGGTGCTCCGGTTTCCCCCACAAGTCCAAAGACATGCGGTACAGGTGAATTGGGTAGGCTAAATTGTCCGTAGTGTATGAGTGTGTGTATGGATCCGCTGCGTAAAACATATGCTGGATAAGTTGGCGGTTCATTCCGCTGTGGCGACCCCAGATTAATAAAGAGACTAAGCCGAAAAGAAAATGAATGAATGAATGAATGAATATATAAAACATATTTAACTTATAACATGCAGTTTTTGTGAATTTTATTTATTTCTATTTATATATTTGTTTGTGTATTATCTCTTATTAAAATATGAAGTTGTTCTTATCATGTACAGTTTTTATGTATATTGATCTTGCCATCAAATAGCCATAAGTTGCTGATGTGGCAATTCATAAATACACAAATAAATAAATTCAGACTAACAGAAGAATGGTAGTAAATGCAATATATTTTGTTCTATTAAAATGGAAAGACCCTACTCTGTGCATGTTTTGCGAGATTCTTTCCTCTGTTAAACATTCATTGGACTGTCCTGCTTTAAATTTTTGTAGACTTTTCTATGACGTGAACTCACTTAATGAATTACTTGGTAAAGTTTTGCCTGAGAATTTAAAAAAATATATTTTTTAATGTAAAATGTCTGATGTAATATATTTTTTGTTTGTTTGTTTATATTGTATTATGTCATATTTTGTTATATTATATAACTTTTGTTTGTTTGAATGGTTTATATTATATTATATCATTGTTATATTATATTATATTACATTACATTAAATTATATTATATAACTTTTGTTTGTTTGAATGGTTTATATTATATTGTATTATGTTATATTATATTACATTACATTAAATTATATTATATAACTTTTGTTTGTTTGAATGGTTTATATTATACTTTTAAATGAGATTATATTTGATTATATTATAATATATTATATTTATTCTGAATTGTTTTTGCCATGAAGATAAATAAAAATATAAATATAAGAAAAGATCAAATGTGATCAGTAAATTTTGCTTTGATTCAGAGTTTACAGTTTTCATTGTCTTTTATTTGTTTTAGTGTTTTATTATGATTGAGTAACTGATTGAATAGTTTTAGTAATAGTTTAGATTTGTATGCCATATATTTTTATGGCACGTTTTTTGTTATTTTTGTGTGTAATGTTTTTCATATATATTAATTTTCCTTCAGCTTAGTCCCTTTATTTATCAGGGGTCACCACAGCGGAATGAACCCCCAACTTATCCAGCATATGTTTTACACAGCGGATGCCCTCCCAGCTGCAACCCAGTACTGGGAAACACCCATACACACTCATTCACACACATACACATACACTAGGGCCAATTTAGTTAATCCAATTCACCTTTAGCGCCTGTGGGGGAAACCCGAGCACCCGGAGGAAACCCGCACCCACACGGGGAGAACATGCAAACTCCACACAGAAATCCCAACTGGCCCAGCCGGGACTCGAACCAGCGACCTTCTTGCTGTGAGGCGACAGGGCTAACCACTAAGCCGCTGTGTCGCCGTTTTTCATATATATAATTTGTATTAATTACTTTCATATTCTCATCACTTAATTTTGTTTTATTTTTGAGTAATTACTGTAGTTTGTAATAATAGTTTGTATTTTTGTGTCTTGTTTCCATTTTAATTGTAAGTTTTTAGTATTTAGTTTTTGTCTTTTTATTATCTAATGGTTTGTCTACTTTTTAATAACAATTTTAAGTGAAACTGAATGAATGATAAACGTTTCCTTGTCAACAAGCTGAAATTAAATGCTCATATACAAAAACAAATTGTGTATAAAGAATCATATCAATAACTTTCCTTTTCACTTCTGAAGGATTTGGCTGCTAAGGAAACTGCTGATTGTTTTATACAACAAGCGAACAGAGAGAAACAGTAAGATTTTCCTTTCTGGATTTTAGATGATTTTTCCTGATGAGCCAGTATTATAAATTTACACCTACACATTCAATTCTGTTGTTTTTAATTTCTATTTTTGTTTCTTAGATGAAAAGTTAGAAGAGCTGAAAGCCGAGAAAAAGAAAATAGTGAGTAACTTTCTGCTGTTGTGCCATTCATTTTAGGCTGATTTGTGTCCATTTTCTGTCTGTTCTCACACATTTAAAGGGCTCCAATTTTAGCCTTTTTACAAGATGTATCTTTTATGTCTCTAGAATGTGCATGTGACGTTTCAGCATTAAAATACCCATCAGATCGTTTATTATACCCTGCTAAAAATGCACGTTTTTGGGTCAGATGGGATTGTACCTGTTTTTGCACCTGTGCCTTTAAATGCAAATGAGCTGGTTCTCCCCACCCACTCTCAGGACATTTAGCTTCTGAGAGGTATAAATGGGGTTGGATGTTGGATAAACACAGCAAAATGACAGACAGCAACCCAGACATGATGAAACACTCACAATCACAAATACCACAGTATTGGTATTTACTGGCGTAAATGTGCCGCTCCTCGCTGCTTATCGCCGCCGGCTTCCATTGAAAATGAATGATTTCCGGCTGCTTTGATGCCCTCGCTGCCTTCAGTGTGAATGCACAGTTAGACTCAACCCAAAACCATAAAGCGCTACTTCATTTTTATCAATTTTTTACATCTTTACTTTAATTAGTTTCCTTTATTTTGTATATTTTTGAATCATTTTGTATATTTAATGCAGATCCACTTCCTTACAATATCATCCCAATCAATGTAAAGTTATGAATTCTTACCAAATAGAGTTGCTTAATTCATCTTGCGAAATTATATTTACATAGCAGAAAACCAAATTTGTATATTTGTATATTACAGTGTCAGTTTTGACTATTGCTATTGCGTGACTATTGCGGATGTGCACATTGCGATATCGATGCTGAAACAATATATTGTGCAGCCCTACAGTGGACTAGGGATGCAACGATTATAGATTTTGGTTGTACGATTATAGTCTGAGGAATAATCAGGGTTATAACAATTATACAGCATTCATTAATTTCAAAACAAGACTAGTTTAGAAAATCACATGAAAACTTCTTATTTTAAAGTCTTATTTATTGCTGCTCTGCGACCAAATAATACAGCACAAAATAATAATAAAAAACAAACAATAGTCCATTTCTCTTTAGACTTAAAAATAAGTGAAAAAAAAAAGTTTGGCATTTAAACACAAGTAATACTTTTACACTGGAAATACATGACAGAACAATGAATGAATGAGTAAATGAATGAATGAATGAATGAATGAATAAATATAAGATAAAAAAAATAGCATTTGTCTACATCTAAGCTACATATTTGCTAAGTATTTCCCTTTTAAAGAAAACAAATGTAGACAAAGGCTGCTGAACCTCTGTCTGAAAGGCACTTTTGATCAACTATATTACAAAATTGTTTGGTATTTTTAATTTTGTATTTTAATTTTTTTTTCTCTTTGTAGTACAGAAGCTGATCGGTCCAGTTCTTGTCACGTGACTTGCGGTGCACTCGCAGATTGTTGGTGTTGAAAAGCTTTTACGATTAATTAACCGTGACGAATTAAAGCATGGTTAATAGTGAAATCGGTTAATTGTTGCGTCCCTACAGTGGACACACTGTACCTACAGTTCAATTCAAACAGCTTCCAAAAGTTGATTTTGCATGATTGATGCCATTTAAAAACCGCCTGAGTGAAAGCCCTCTCGAATATTTGTATGTGTTTTCACATTTTAATATGAGCAAGCTAGTAATTTCACCCAGTCAGGGTGCTTCCCTCTTCTGTTAGCTTTATACTAATGCTAGGAAAACAACGTCCTGTTTTCCCTTCATCATATCGAGCTCCTCTGCTGTCAGCGAGAGAAAGAGATCATTTCTGCTCTTAATAAATAATCTGAAATCAATGAAGACAGCGGGTAATTGGCACAAAGACTTTACTTGGTAAAGTGCTTGGCTAACGACTTGTCTTTAAATTAATAGTGTTTAGTGATGGGAGGAAATAAATCTGAGAAATTGCTTGTCATCCACTGTCATGTCTAATAACTTTCAATAATTACAGCTGATGGATTTTCACACTCCCCATTATCGCAGTAGGGCTTGTAATTATTCTATTCATTAAAGTTAAATAATTAGCACTATTTGCTCTTCCCCTTAAATGAAGTTTTAAGATGAAACTAAACTGAAGACGTGAGGAAACGGACCAAATTTATTCTATTTATTTTATTTATTATATATTCTGCTTTTAAACCCAAACAGAAACCGCAAGATTAACCCTTTATTGGACAGATATCATACATTTAGATGTGTTTTGAAATCCCAGTCAATATTATGCTATGATGAGTATTCAGCGTTCATTCCTGTTTGATGCAATTGTGATATTTTCACAGCTTGAACAAGTGATGGAAACGGAGACCTACAAAAATGCCAAGCTGATTCTTGAGCGCTTTGACCCAGACTCAAAGAAGAAGCTTGTAAGTATTTATTGAGTATTAAAATATGACCCTTTTTACAAGATGGAAAATAAGTCTCTGGTGTCCCTAGAGCACAGGTGTCAAAGCCAGTTCCTGGAGGGCCGCAGCCCTGCACAGTTTAGTGCCAACCCTGCTCCAACACACTTACCTGTAGGTTTAAAACAAGCCTGAAGAACTCAATTAGTTTGATCAGGTGTGTTTAATTAGGGTTGGAACTAAACTGTGCAGAGCTCCGGACATCCAGGAACTGGCTTTGAAACCTGTGCCCTAGAGTGTGTAGTAAAGTTTCAGCTCAAAATAGCACACAAATAATGTTTTATAACTCTCTGAAACTGACCCTTTTAGGCTTTGATCCTAATTATGCTATTTTGGTGACTGTCGCTTTAAATTCAAATGAGATTTTGCTCTTTTCAGAAGAGGGCGGAGCTACAAATGCCTGTGTGTCAGCATAGTGGCACATTAAAAAATAAGACTAATGTCCTATGCTAATGAAGGAGAGATGGTCACTAGTGGGTGGGGCTTTTCCCCTCTGATGACACGTACAAAGGGAGAATGTCAATCAAAGTGTTTCTGCAGACTGTTTTTATCAAGTCTGATGATAAAAATTGGAATTTATAAATTTTACCATTAGAAGCTGGTTATATTCACAGCCTGTTACCACACAACTGTGTTTAAACCCCTTATAAAAGTGATTTTTGCATAACAGGTCCCCTTAAATACAGATGTTATGGCTTTAATGTGTTTGTTTGTTTTCTCTGAAGGAGTTAGAGGCTCAACCCATTGGCCCGACTGCCACTCCAAGACAAGGCCAAGGTGAGCAATCAAATCCAGCCCACCTCTAAAGCTATAAATCTGAGATATATTTCCTTCATAATCATTTTTCAGAGTTTAATAAATTGTTTTAGTGACTTTCCATGTGGGTAAAATTGGATGAAACCTAGGCCTGTCACAATAATCAATATATGGACTTATCGCACAACACATGGACATGACCTCAATCATTTTTGGTGATGCAATATATATCGCCCCTTACATAAAAACCAATTCTAGCCACATTTAGCTGATTGTGCAACATCTATATCTCTGTTGGAAGTGTCAGTATGGTTAAACAAGCACTATAGTATTCACTATAAATGACTATAGTATATTTTCATGTGGGTGTCTGACGGCTGAAAATAGATCTGGTAGCAGATATCGCAGCCTCTGTTACTTTTTCCTTGCACTTTTTTGTTAACATTTATTATTATTTATTTAGGATATGCGTTTTCACGTTCTGATTCCAATGCCTCATTATTACATTGTTAAAATGACTATAATTAAATGAAATATTCTTAAGAATAAAATATTGGAAGTGTGCACTTATTGCACATATAATGAGTGGCATAAAATGGCCTTAAAATGACAATAATATCATTTATTGCAATGTATTTTGGTGCAATATATCGTACGACAAAAAATAGATATCGTGACAGGTAAGGATGTGACGAGATCTCTGGCTACGAGATCTCGCGAGACTAAATTGCGATGAGATTTCTCGTCAAGATGAAAAGTTGTCTCGTGAGTTGTGATGTTATGATGGGGCGAGAGGGTGAATTTAGCCTTAAAGATTGGAGGCAGGATTGGATTAGAACCGCACATCAAGTGCTTTGCACACACCTGACAGTGTGGCCTCGGAGTTACGCGTCACTCGTTTGCGCCACCGTGATGCCCTATGTCTATGATACAAATTTTATATAGGCTTAAATATGTATGTAACAAAATTTTTTGTTCCTATGTATGTGTGTGTATCAAATATCAGTGCTTCCCACACATAGACTTTACTTAAGCGGGCCGCCCAGGATTATTAAAGGCCGCCCAAGTATATTTAGTAACACATTTTTTTTTACTATTATTGTTATCCTTTCACACTTTTTTTTGTATCCCCCCAATATAAACAAACATCCGCGAGTGATTAAGTAGTGGAAAATCTTCTCTCGTTTACCCGTTTCATACTGCTCGTTCTGTATGTGCGAGAACTGTCAACACTCACATGCTCTACAGCAGACCCACAGAGACCCGCACCTTTTTGCGTCCGGCCGGGGTTTCTAGATCTACTAAAATGTCCGGGATTTGATTTTGCTTTCGTTTTCAAAGCTTAATTTTATGCGCACAGCCGCGAGAGAGACATTAAATAATTAATTCTTTAATCTAAATGACTAAAATTACACGAAATTACATTACAGCTAAATTGGCTGCAGAATATTTGTACACCGTTAGAAATGGCTAATCAACTCATTTGCCTTATTTAAATCCAATCTACTCTTGCCTTATTTAAATCTAATCTTATCTAAATATAATCTACACCTTTTATTCTTGCAATTATTATTGATATTGTCTGTTTTTATTCCTTTTTTTCAGTCCTTTATTTTTTTTATTTGCTGTATATTTTATTAATTTAATGATGTCAATATATTACATATTTTATACATCTAAAATGCTTTGGCAATACTGTACAAAATGGCATACCAATAAATCAACCTGAACTTGAATGAGGGATAGATAGAAGCAGATTTTAGTGGGTGCACATGGCTCCTGAATAGCATAAAATAGAAATAGTGGATTTTTTTATTTTTTTATTTATTTCAACAGTCTTTTTTTTTTTTTTTTACTTCAACCCATTGAAAAGAAAAAGTTTAAAGCCTATAATAATAAAAATAGTGTTAAAAATCTAATTATGTTTATGTTTGTTAATTTTGTTTGTAGCATATAGTTAACTATTTATGTGCTGTGGGTAAAAGGTATGTTTCAATCCGGCCACCACCGCAAGTATATTTTAAACCTGTGGGAAGCACTGAATATACATAATAAATATATATAATGCACGCGGACATATCGTTTGTCAAAACAAACTTTTATTTTGAAGTGATTTAATCACGATTGATATTTGCCCAGCACTATTTATTTTATATTACAGGGTTGAGAAATTTATTAAGATACGTTCGGTGTGAATGAGCCCTTGGTGTGTATAAATGTTGTTGTTTTTTTGTTTTTTTTAATTCAGAGCTGCGTCATAGGCTTGTCTCTCCTCGTCCTGCTGGTCGTCCTCCTCCGGTTCCTGTACCTGCCCCGTCAGTCCCGGTCACGCCACTGTCTGCTCCAGGAGGACCACCTGAAAAAGGCCTGTCAGCCTCGACCCCACAGGCTCTGATCAGGAGGCCCGGGACCCCGGCGGGTACACCAATCCCTGTGATGGGTAAGTTTCATCTGCTCATTCATCTGATTTTACATCTTTTATATCTTTATATATACTTTTATAACTTCTAAAAGTTAAATACATCTTGAAATGTAATTATTATGGTGGCACGGTGGTCAGTGGTTGGCCCTGTCTCCTCACAGCAAGAAGGTCACTGGTTTGAGTCCCGGCTGGCCAGTTGCTATTTCTGTGTGGAGTTTGCATGTTCTCCCTGTGTTGGCGTGGGTTTCCTCTGGGTGTTCTGGTTTCCCCCACAGTCCAAACACATGTGCCATAGGTGAATTGGATGAACTCAATTGGCCGTAGTGTGTGTGTGTGTAAATGACTGTGTATGGGTGTTTCCCAGTACTGGGTTGCGGCTGGAAGGGCATCCGCTGTGTAAAACATATGCTGGATAAGTTGGCAGTTCATTCAGTTGTGGCGACCCCTGATAAATAAGGGACTAAGCCAAAGGAAAATGAATGAATGAATGAATGAATGAATGAATTTAATTATTATAAAACTTAAACTTTGGAAAGTTCCTAAAAACTCAACAAAAAAATTATAAAAAATAAATTAAATAAAATGTCAAAATGAAGTAAAAATAAAAACGAAATAGAAATATAAAAAATTATTCAAAATTGAACTTAAAATATTTAAAATTCAAATATAAATGTTTTAATAATTGTTAAATTCGGATACAAGTAATACCAAACTTAAAAAGAGCTCATGGCAAATTTTTGAAATGTATGTTCGAAAGCTGTATATGTAAAAGTCAATGGAAATTCTAAATATTAATCGGAGCTAAATGTGTATACACAAAAAACAACCTGAAGTCGCAATGTATATCTATTCCATCTTGCCTATGTAGTTTCTGGATTTATATTTTAATTAGTTTATGGTTAATTAAACGTCTGTTTACAGAGACTGACAGATGACACAGGCCCTGCTGTGTTTGTCACGTGTGTTTTTGCTGTATGCGAGCTCTTCTGGGTCCAGTTCAAGCAAACACCTTTAGCAAGAAATTGGAAGTGAAAAGCACCTTGGTCCACTGCGGCGTCTCCATATGCTGGTAAATGAGTTAGCAGCAGGGATCCCGCACTATGCCAAGTCTGGCAGAAATGACCAGTCTTCTGGCTATGATTGCTCTTGATGTTAAATTATATTAATTATGAGTGTGGATCGCAGCGGGCGTAAGGAGGGAGGTCCATATCAGTGTCGTTATTAAAAGCTGTCCCTCTTATCATTCATCATTGGCCATGCAGCACTGAGCCACAGATACCAGCACACCACTGTGGAGACGTGCGTGCGTGTGCAAGTGTTCCCACTCTGAGCCTATAATGTCAAATACCTTGACTTTCTCTGACTACAAAGTTGAGTTTTTATGATATATAATGAACAGAAAACTGTTGTTCTGAACACTGAGCGGGCAAAAAAACAGCCACAGCTTGGTGACTGCATTTGACTTGAATGATTGCTGGTTGGTAAGCGGGCAAGGAATAAAATGGGGCTGAAAAATAGCCGAACAATGGGATCTAAAACACAGTATAGAAAAATAGCTACATTTGGTTAAAAATGGCTGATATTCCATGACTTGGGCAATTTTTTTTATTAATTTCCCCTTTAGATGAGTGAAACAGATCTTTTAAAATTCCATGATTTTCCCGAAATTCCCTGACCACTGTTTCTGTGTGTGTGTATTTGTGCGCGCATGTATGTCTGGGTGCATTTGTGTATGTATATCTGGCTGTGTGTGTCTGTTTGCGTGCGTGCATGTTTTTGTGTTTGTGCTTGTGCGTGCATGTGTTTGTGCGCGTATGTTTGTGTGTTTGCGTGTGTGCATAATTGCATGTGTACGCCTGTGTATGCTTGTGCATGTCTGTCTGTCTGTCTGTCTGTCTGTGTGTGTGGTTGCATGCGTGCATGTTTGTGTGCATGCATGCTTGCATGTGTGTGTGCTTCTGTGTCTGTCTATGTCTGTGTATGTGCTTGTGCATGTGTGTTTGTGTGCATGTTTATGTGTGTGTGTGTGTGTGTGTGTGTGTGCGCGTGCGTGCTTGTGTGTTTGTGCATGTGAATGTTTGTTTGTGTCTCTGTCTGTGTTTGTTTGTTTATGCGTGCATGTTTCCGTGCGTGCGTGCGTGTGTGTGTTCACAGGAATGCACCCTCCAGGCCCTCCGCTGGCCAGGCCTGTCCTCCCCAGAGAGCGCGGGGCTGTGGACAGGGTCATTGAGTACCTAGTGGGTGATGGACCTCAGAACAGGTGAATGCTGTATTCTCAAATCATGATTTATTTCTTTACACCGAGACAAATCAGGCTGTGATGTGATTTCCAAAAGGACAGATCACCATATAATATAGCGAATTTCAGCTTCAGTTCTTATACGATATACAGCCACATCGCACTGCTACTCGTGTGATATTGCTCATATATATATATGTGTATATGTGTGTGTGTGTGTGTATATATATATATAATAAATATATATCCCATAAATTAGAGAGAGAGAGTTTACTATCTCTTAAAAAATGAATGAAATAATAAAAAATAAATAAAAATAACAATAGTATAATTAAAATAACAACAACAAAACAATAATAATAAAAGTAATAAAAAAAAGAAAAGAAATCTCTGTCTCTCTCTCTTTTTCATTGCAGATATGCCCTGATATGTCAGCAGTGTTTGTCTCATAATGGCATGGCTTTAAAGGAGGAGTTTGAATATATCGGTAAGACTTGCAGCAAAATGCATCACTTTGACTGACATGAAACTATTCAGCAAATCACAGAGCTTTTTATTCTTAAATATAAACAAGTGTGAACGGATCCTCCCTCAGATGCATTCGCAAATCGCGAACATGCTGCATGTTTATATAAATCTATTCATGTGTCTAAGGATCATTCAGATTAGGGCTGAACAGTATACCAATTGAGCATCGATATATCGCAATGTGTGTATCCGCAATAGTCACATCGCAGGATTAGATTATTTATTTATTCCTTCATTTTCCTTTGGCTTAGTCCCTTATTCATCAGGGGTCGCCACAGTGGAATGAACCGCCAACTTATCCAGCATATGTTTTACACAGCGGATGCCCTTCCAGCTGCAACCCAGTAATGGGAAACACCCATATACTCTCACATTCACACACACTCATACACTATGGCCAATTTAGTTAATCAATTCCCCTATAGTGCATGTGTTTGGACTGTGGGGGAAACCAGAGCACCCGGAGGAAACCCACGCCAACACGGGGAGAAACGTACAAACTCCACACAGAAATGACAACTGGCCCAGCCGGGACTCGAACCAGCAACCTTCTTGCTGTGAGGCGACAGTGCTAACCACTGAGCCACCGTGTCGCCTAGATTATTTATTTATGCAGATCCACTGCATAGAAAAAGACGTGATCGTCCCAGTCGATCTAAATGAATGAAACCTATTCAAATCATCAGGTGAAATTATATTCATATCGCAATATATATCGCATTGTCAGATTTTTCCAATATCATGCATGCCTAATTCAGATGCTTTTTTTTTTTATCACCTGTGTTTTAGCATTCAGATGTGCCTACTGCTATTTCCTGAACCCAGCCCGGAAGACGCGTCCCCAGGCCCCGCGGCTCCCAGAATTCACTGCAGAAGCCAAGACGAGCCAAGAGCCCCCTGCTGTTGCCATGGAGACGGACCTGCCTGTCTCTCCACCTGCCCCAGGTAGCAGATCTCTCTGCCAGAGTTCACCTGAGCAGCGGGAGCAGATCATGTTTAGATGCGCACAGTATTACAGGATGATTTCTGAAGGGGCCGACTTTGTTTACTGCGGGTTTGTTGTGAGTTCGAGGTGTGTGTGTCTGTGTCTGTGTGTGTGTGTGTGTGTGTGTGTGTGTGTGTGTGTGTGTGTGTGTGTGTGTGTG
>CAIGQV010000260.1:2940691-2954129 GCA_903798115.1 Danio jaintianensis | reverse complement strand
TATCTCTCTATCTATCTCTCTATCTATCTCTCTATCTCTCTCTCTCTATCTCTCTATCTCAACAGATCTGTCTCAAACCAGTTTTTTTAAAATTAGTTTTATATTTTTTAAAGAATGAAATAATTGTAATTGGACAAATTTTAGTCTTGTTATATAATTGCACACCAAAATTAATTTTACATAGTAAAACATATTTTTTTCTAAACTTTAAATAACACATCCTATTGGAGTACATTATAAAATAAAATATAAAGTTTTTCTACTTCATGATTTTATCTCAATTACTATTATTTTATTAATTAATAGATTATATATATATATATATAAAACACACACACCACACACAAATATAAATAAATCAGTTGGGTCAAAATCAAATACGTTTACAGCAATTTCACATTTGCAGTCATTAAATCAGATTTTTTGTCAAAGTTTTTTGCAATTCATAGTACAAATCACTCCAACACGGGGAGAGCCACCGTGTTGCCCCCCAAAATAATAACATATTCTAATGTATTTTAAGATGCATATTTAAAGCTATATTACACTTTTATTGATTCAAAGCTTTAAACCCTCTAATTTATCATTGACATGATGGTAAAATCAACAAGCGATGGTCAGGGGTGTACAGAAAATATAGATAAAGTATAAATAAAACAAAAATATAAACATACAGTTGAAGGCAAAATGATTCGCCCTCCTGTAAATTTTTTATTCTTTGTCAAATATTTCCCAAATGATGTTGAACAGAGCAAGGAATTTTTCACAGTATTTCCTATAATATTTTTTCTTCTGGAGAAAGTCTTATTTGTTTTATTTCGGCTAGAATAAAATCAGTTTTAAATTTTTTACACCCATTTTAAGGTCAATATTATTAGCCCCCTTAAGCAATATTTGTTTTGTATTGTCTCCAGAACAAACCACTGTTATACAATGACTTGCCTAATTACCCTAACTTTACCCTAATTAACCTAGTTAAGCCTTTAAATGTCACTTTAAGCTGAATACTAGCATCTTGAAGAATATCTAGTCAAATATTATGTGCTGTCATCATGGCAAAGATAAAAGAAATCAGTTATTAGAAATGAGTTATTAAAACTATTATGTTTAGAAATGTGTTGGAAAAATCTTCTCTCCATTAAACAGAATTATTAGCCCTTCTGTATATTTTCAACTGCATATAAAGCATGCATACGAAAAAATAAGATTAAGGGTCAACAAGCGATTTCTAACAGACAATTGTGCACTATTTGTTTGTCCAGTGCACTGATATAACCATGTATGTTTTTTTTTGTAATCTCTTTTACACTTCATTATTCTGTTTTCGCTGGGCTGGAGAGTGAAGGGGTCACGCTCACGCGGGCCGAGATGTGTAGTTATTGCTTGTAGCGGGTGTTATTTGTGTGCAGAGATTGCCGGTCAGTGGATCTGCCTCTTGAATGGTTAAGTGAGCGTGAGGAGCATCTGTGAAATGGGCTGTTATAGACACACACACACATCCAGAAGAAACATGTTAAAACACAGTCCGTTTTCATTAGGGAGCCTATTTTAGCTTGTGATCATTTTATTTTAGCTCATTGATCATTTCGGACAGTATTAGATAATGGGAGTGACACGCCAGCCCGACTGAGCTTGATTACTTGACCCTCTTCATTTGCAACAAGAGTGCTATCTCTGCCCCTTGACACACACACACTCTCTCTCTCTTTTTCTCTCAGGTCAGTCTCTCACATTTGTCTTTGGGATTTTATAATGCATGTTTACAGATACGTGACCCTCTGAGCGTAGCAATGCATCACTGTCAGCAGGACAGTGGCACCTGATTCCCATACAGGCTGACCTCTGACAGCGCCGCGAAAAATAACCCGTCAATAGGACATTTGAACCTTTCCCAGCAAATATGATGTAGATCAAGCGTTGGTGAATTACTCGTGAGGCGGACGCTCAGTATAGCCCGCCCTGCGCACTACATCACGCCGCACGAAGATGACATTTATTTTCTTTCGACGTCTCTTTGGTTGGCGCTGCACTGTCAGGAAAATCATTTCTGTGTGTTTTGAATTCGCATCCATTTATTAAAAGCCTTTGCCAAAGAGTCAAAGATGCTTTTTCATTTTTTTTTTTGTGGCACAATTGCTTTTTTTTATTATTATTATTATTATTGAGGATTTCTCTCAGGCAGATGGAGTTATTAGATTTGAATCCATCTTTATGCTCGTCTCGCTTTCTCTCGCTGAAAGATTCACAAACTCATTTTTTTTGCCCACACCATTTGATGTATCTGTTCGGTTAGGACAATACGCTCTCAAAATAGTCATATGGATGTGTGATGTTAAGGGGGTTTCGGGGTGGCATCGAATTATCCCACAGTAGGGATTTTGGCTACTCTTAATACCAAACCTAAGGCTACTGCCAACACAGCATCTACTGTGGTCCTACAATTCAGTGCATCTTAGATTAACAAACTGCTAAACCTTTAAAGACAGACCTGTTATGAGCTCTGAGGTTGTTAATCCTCATTTAATGCTTTAGTTGTACCCATTTGTTTGCATAATTCAACAAATCTTTAATTGTTTAATAACAGAAATTGTTGAAAGGAAAAACTACATTATCCATGATACGGTAACACTTTAGCTTACTGTAGGTCACAGTTCATGGTATTAACAAACACTACTAGCTTAATAAACTACTAATTAGCTGTTTATAAATAATTAATAAGGTGGAAGTCAAAGATGCTTTCTCTTTTGTATTATTATTATTATTATTATTATTATTATTGAGGATTTCTCTCAGGCAGATGGAGTTATTAGACATGAATCCATCTTTATACTCGTCTCGCTTTCTCTCGCTGAAAGATTCACAAACTCAACAATACGCTCTCAAAATAGTCATATGGATGTTGTGTGATGTTAAGGGGGTTTCGGGGTGGCATCGAATTATCCCACAGTAGGGATTTTGCCTACTCTTAATACCAAACCTAACGCTACTGTCAACACAGCATCTACTGTGGTCCTACAATTCAGTGCATCTCAGAAATTGCTGTAAAAAACACATATTCCACATTCGCCATGACATTTTCCATTGGGAAATGGATTAACAAACTGCTAAACCTTTAAAGACAGACCTGTTATGAGCTCTGGTCGTTTATCCTCAATTAATGCTTTATACCCATTTGATATATCTGTTCGCTTAAGAACAATATGCTCTCAAAATAGTCATATGGATGTTGTGTGATGACCCACAGTAGGGATTTTGGCTACTCTTAATACCAAAGTTAACGCTACTGTCAACACAGCATCTACTGTGGTCCTACAATTCAGTGCATCTCAGAAATTGCTGTAAAAAAACACATTTCCCTGAGGGATTATCTAAAATTATATATTTAACTTGTCCTTTATATACTCCTCCCAAAATAGTTAAATCTATAAATTCAATATTATTTAAATTTATTTGGAAAAATAAAACACATTATTTAAGTAAAAATCATATGGTCAAAGAGTATGAATATGGAGGTTTGAAAGCCATAGATTAGGAACAGCGTCATACCGCCCTGTAGCGTTCGTTTTAAAGACAAAATGCAGCCATACGTACTTCTGGCTACATAATTCGCGATCTTCAGAAATGTATATAGGGCTATGTTTTCAGAATGAGCCTGTGTTGATATTTTGAGTTTCCCAAAATTAGCAGCTAATGCTCTTCAAGAAAATCTCTTTTTCGTCAAAGGACTGGTTCATACCCCACAGCTGGCTGATTTTATATATATATATATATATATGAGAGAGAGAGAGAGAGAAAATTCCCATACAGAAAAGATGCATATTTTCTGCTCTCCTTCATGCAGCCACTTTTTGTCCACGCAGGACGGAGATCCCATCTGCTTTCTGCTATCAGCGACCTATTAATTGATTTTCAAGGATGACAAACGAGCCGCTGCTTTGCTGAGCAGAGGTAATTCTGACCCGGTCCTGTCGGGCCAAAACCGGCGTCTGCGGATCCTCAGCAATACAACCGTACCGACTACACCGGGTGTCTCTTGACTCCGATTTACACTGATCTTTTATTTATTCCCTGAAAATATGGCAGATAAGAAACATAAGTGTTCTTGATGCTGTGTTTTGTCATATCGAGCAGCCAAAGATTGAAATCCTAAGAAACAATTTTCTGCCGAAATGAAAGAGCTTGGCCTTGTGAACCCTAGAGGAAAATAACCTCGCCGTTCCAGGCAGAATATATATATTTATATATAACAGAAGAACCGAATAAGTTAAATAGACAAGAGCACGAGGCATGTCACTTTTCCATTTACTGCCCTTTGGGGTGAGCGCTTCAAAATAAATAAATAAATAAAAAATCCTCTTAAAAATGAAGACTTGTTATGAGGGCTCTTCTTGAAAGTACTTGAATTTCAGACATATGGATCCAAGGCCTGGAAAGTACTTAAAACAAACACAGGTCCTTAAAAGTGCTTGCATTAAATTTGCTTATGGTGTTATTTCAACATTTTAGCAACGTTTCAGAAACCATGTTAGAATATTATACTAATAATACTAATATTAGTATTGAATTCAACAGATTTTTATCAAAGTTCTTTAAACCAGTGTTTCCCAACCCTGTTCCTGGAGGCACACCAACAGTATGCATTTTGGATGTCTCCCTTATCTGACCCATTAACTTCAGGTGAAAATGTGAAAATGTGTACGACTGGCGTGCCTTCAGGAACAGAAATTATATCATCATTACTCTGATTTTTTAAAGTCAGTATTAAGTGTAAGTGAAATCTTAAGGGAGTGACACAGTGGCTCAGTGGTTAGCACTGTCGCCTCACAGCAAGAAGATCACTGGTTTGAGTCCCGGCTGGGCCAGTTGGTGTTTCTGTATGGAGTTTGCATGTTCTCCCCGTGTTGGCGTGGGTTTCCTCCGGGTGCTCCAGTTTCCCCCACAGTCCAAACACATGCGCTATAGATGAATCGGATTAATTAAATTGGCCGTAGTGTATGAGTGTGTGTGAATGTGAGAGTGTATTGGTGTTTGCCAGTACTGGGTTGCAGCTGGAAGGGCAGCCATTGCGTAAAATATATGCCCGAATAGTTAGCGGTTCATTCCACTGTGGCGACCCCAATCAGGGATTAAGCCGAAGGAAAATGAATGAATGAATTAAATCTTAAGTACAGTACGGACTTTCATGAGGCTGTGTGATTAAACAGTAATGATGATGTGAAAAATATATTTATATATTCATTAGAAAGAACTGCAAACAATTTTTTTCAGGGGCCAAATGTAAACTTGGATGTGGTCAAATGTGATTACTTTACAATTTAACCCTCCACGCTGGTCAGGACAGGACAAGAACCCGCTGTTTTATCAGGACGGAAAGGTCAAGCTACTTTTACATGTGAAACGGCAGTGTCAGTCAGTCTGCTAGCATGTTAGAAACACTCATAGACGGCGCATCTGTGACCGTGAAAGATTGCGTATGTCAGAGATAAAGTAAAAGATGTGCCCTTTCAGAGGAGAAAAAAAATATACACGCGGAGCGATGATAGGCCTGGCATTTCTCTGCGTCATCGTGCCTCCGAAAATGCTTCAGAAGAGTCTCCATTTGAGCTACAGCCACGTCTAATGACTTTTCTGCTCCAGAGAAGCTTATTGTTCCCGTCTAGCAATTTACGGCAGGCTCCAAATCGGCCCGCCTAAATGTGTTTTGCGATTTAAATGGTAATTCCCGTTCAAATCAACATATTTTTGGCACCTCGTGACCTTTCGCTGAAATGAATTCACGCCAGTCAACTTTGTCTTGTGGCATTTAAGAAAAAAAATCACAGAGCCAAAAAGCTAATTGCCAGAATTGAACCGCGTGTGTGGCGCCATCCTTTAATTTGATTTTAATGCGTCCCTCACGCAGACGGGTGGTATGATGGCTTTGATAATGATACAGTTGTCATCATCCCACGGTGAACTCTAATACCGGGACGTGTTAATTGCTTTTGTGACATTCAGCTCATTACGGTCCGCATCATAAGGAAACGGAGAGGGTCTAAATTGCCGTATTGACTCCATCCCGCATTTGGTTTTTATCACAATGCGCCATCCATGAGGAGAAACATAACACAGGGGTTCCCGCTCTTTCATGAACAGCAGATTCAAGGACTTTTTAAAAGCGGCATTAATTTCACATCAAGCACCTTTGTAATTCACACTTGAAAAAAGTATGTTTGCTCAAACTACTTATTTAAAATGAGCTTAAACAACTTTTTTTGTGATGACTTAAAGGTGCAGTAGGTGATTGTCTTCAGAAACATGTTTTGTTGTGCTGGTGGAAAGTCTCTTCACATTCCAATAGTACTAATTAAAGTAAATGATCTAAATATATTTATATGTATTTTTATATTCTGGGTGAGGCATAAGACAAAAAAGTTCATCCAATTAAATATTGTCGGCCCGACAATTCCCATAATTCTGACAAGTAGCCCAAACTGTCTGTCAGCTAATGTAGATTTGTACAACGGCGCATCTCTGTTCACGCAGATCCGCCATTTGCGCATGCACACCGCGCGTTTGTGCACACGAGACAATCACAGTCGCGGTAAAAACAAATGCTGATTCAAATCTTTATAAAATCCTGAATCAATGTTGGAGTTAGTTTTGCACGCTGGAGGAAGGACGACATCATGGCTGAATTATTTCTTATAGACAGGTAATGTTATGTTTTAAACTGTTTTAGTCACGCAGAGCTGATGTAGATTGTGTTGTTATGAATGGGTTATATGCACAGGAGTGTTGTTCAGACACTAGCTATGTTTCCATTCAAAAATGCGAAATAACTTTATGCGCAAAACTGGAATATCGCATAGAAGATGTGCGAATAAAGCAGCGTTTCCATCCAACGAGTCAAAGAGAACAAAATCGTCACTTCCTGATTAACTGGCGCCAAATATCAACAGTAAAAACGGAATTTGCTGAGGTAGGAGAAGCTGCGTGAATCTTTTCTTCATTTAATAAATGACTTGCGCCACAGAAGGCAATGCTGACACGCAGTGAACGCGTGGTGGCATTTGAAAGCGTGACACGCGGAGCACAGATGCTCTTAACAATTCTGGAGGTCATTAATAATATAATAACACTAATACTGAAATGCTTAAGGCATTTTAGAATGACCAAAACAACATTTCAGATGTTTTACAATGTGCTCAGCCTGCTGGTTTGTCCATTTACACACATTTTTATCATCACATGATCTCTTATAACCAAATCACATGACCTTTTTTTTAATGCGCATACTGGAATTTGTTCGGTAAAAGTGTTTCCATCGCAGTTTATGCGCATCTTTTCTTATCGAATAAAAAGTTTATCCTACTCAGTTATGCGTATACATTTTTTATGCGCATTTCCTAAATTTATGCGCATCTTAGCGTTTCCATCAACCGATTTTTTATGCGCATATCCAAAATGCGCATAAAAATAGGTGGATGGAAACGTACCTACTGAAATCTTCCGGCGAAAGATTGATGTGACTATTTTCAGTTTCAAGGGACCTTTTACAGCATCAATAATGTAGATTTTTATTTAACAACAAAACATCAGTAAATAGCACTATTCCGCCTAGCCTGCTTTACTGAGCTGAAGTTGCTTTTATATTCACATTGGTTCATTTCTGAAAAATGACAACCTGTGAAGCGCTCCCTATATAGTTTACCGCTACTCTGAATATTCAGTCTGAAATAGCATGCAAGTATGGCTTAGTAATGAGTGTAATTCCTGCACGCCGCCGAAGTACCACTAAGTACATTTCTAACTGGTGAATGACATGATCTAGTGGGTTGTCTGCTCTCATGTCGCGGTGCTCGCGTTCGCGATTTCAGGAGGCATTGCTTTGGATGGCAGGGGAGGGATTGTGTTTCAAAGATATTATGCTAACCGATCACCTAATGCACCTTTAATTGTTTTACGTCCAATCCACTTAAATTTGTTAAAACTAATAAGTTAACTTAATTCTTTCATGTTGTCCCAACACAAATGGATTGCGTGGAACCCAGCATTTCTTACAGTGTAGTTAGAAAGAGACTTAAAAGCAGTGTTTGTTAAATCACAGTATCATTAGAACCAAATATATTTACATGCCGTCTGCTTTGACTATTACTTATTGAGGCTTGCAGAGGGTCTCGCACCATATTTTTGCTGTCCGAAAATATAGTTTGACCTTTCCGTTCTCACACAACGGCAAGTTCTTGTCCTTTGAGGTTTTCAATTGAAAGCTCTGAATTTGTACATGTTATCCCCCGAACTGTGAGAAAAGAGTTTAAGACTTCCAACAGCATCTGATGTTTTCCCTCATAATCAGACTTTACTTTTCTCTTCAAATAGACATGCTAAAGTCATTTTTCTGAATGCACCATTTAGTCCTGCACTGAAAAATATGATTCATTGGATTTACAAAGTCTTTCAGGTAAGTGGTTGCAAACAATTGACATGGGCTGAATTTAAACAAACATTCATTCATTTTCTTTTCTGCTTAGTCCCTTTATTATTCAGGGGTCGCCACAGCGGAATGAACCGCCAACTATTCCAGCATATGTTTTACGCAGCGCACACACATACACTACGGCCAATTTAGTTCATCCAATTCCCCTATAGCGCATGTGTTTGGACTGTGGGGGAAACCTGAGCACCCAGAGGAAACCCACGCCAACATGGGGAGAACATGCAAACTCCACACAGAGATGCCAACTGACCCAGCCGGGGCTCGAACCAGCAACCTTCTTGCTGTGAGGCGATCGTGCTACCCACTGCGCCACCATGACGCCTTAAACAAACATATTAAGTATTACTCAAGTAAACATTACTCAATTTTATTTGTTTAAATTCAGCCCATATAAATTGTGGAAATTAGTGAAAAAATTTAGTAAATTAGTGAATTTAGTTTAGTAAATCCAGTGAACCATTTTTTTTCAATGTGAGTTCATGCTTTTACTAGAAATGAAATAGCTTGTGGCATACATTTAAACACTGCCAGATTTTGGCGTTTCTTAAGATGGCATGCACAAGGACTCTCACCACATTTTTGCTGTTTAAAATCCAGGGTTCCCTCGGTTCGTGTAATTTTTAAAAGATCCATTCCAGACACTGAAAGTCAAGGTATTTTATATTTGTTTTTATTCCAGGTCATGGAATATCAGAAAATTTTTGTTTGTCATTTTACTTACTTCCCATTAATTAAATGTATTATTTCTGTACTATGTGGGAAAAAATATGGATTACAAAATACAGAAAACTGTCAGGGAGTACGTTTACATGGACACCAATAATCTGATTTTAATACGATTAAGACAATACTCTGATTAAGCGTCTACCATGTAAACAGCGATTTTTGATTAATTTAATCTGATTAAAGTCATAATCAAACTAAACAGAAATCGGATTAAGACATGTGGAGTATGCCGATTTTAGTCGCATTATTGAAGTGCAGAACAGACATGTAAACACCGCAATCAAACTATTACCGTCATGTAAGACTTTTCGCCGCAATTTGCGACAGGATAGTCCATACACACACGGCTGTTTGACACTATTCTCTGCCCCGACCGAGTCAGTGAAGGACCACAAACACACACACCGTGAAATGCGGAGGTTTTTTTCTCCCATTCGGCGTGCGGTATCAAATTCCATTACAGCAACACTCTTCCAGCAGTTCATACTCTCATCCAATATCTCGTTTGTCACAGCGGCATGCATGAAATGTTCCTGAATGAAAGTAAAAGTGCCAAACTGCAGTTAAAGTCAACAAATTATAAATGAAACACCCGAAATTACATGAAACTCTGGAGGAAATGTGGATGGCGTGATGACGCAATGACGTTAATCGAATAATGTAAACGAACTCATGTAAACACCATGACATTATTGTCCTATTCAGATTAAGGCAAATCATTTGATTACTGATGTCCACGTAAACGTAGTCAGTGTGGCCAAATTTAGTGGGAAATCTGCGTCAATAAAAAAAATTGCAAGCACCTTTAAATTTGGCATTCGCAGAACAAAATTCTGGATGGAACAGCGGCATGTTTTACATTTATAGGTCATAGAAATTTTGCTTTTTAGTCAGTGAGTGTGTCTCAATCAGCACCCTTGTTCACTAGTCAGTGCACTGATTGGGGTGTCAGCCATTTTAAGTGCTGTCTCAAACTTTTGCGCCCTGAAAAGTCCCACAATGCACTGTGAAAAGCATCAATATGCACTATATATGCGCCCTTAACGGGACTTCTATAGCGCAAAATATGAATCACGTGTCCCAAATCATCAAACACAATGACAAATTTTGTCATTTGTCTAAAAATAATTTATTATATATTTATTTTTAACATGAGCGAAGGTTAGGAACAATCTAGCAAGCATTTATCCAAGTTTAATGGTTAAAATGTCGCTGGTAAATGAAACCGTCTAATTATTTAGCTATACTGTAGGCCTACTTTTTAAAACCTAATATATTACTTTACTGCTGTATCTGCCATTTGTGTGTATATTTGCAAATATTGATGACCCCCTTGAAAATGATTAATCTCAAGGGGCTTATCCTCTTAATAATAATAATAATAATAATAATAATATTAATAATATATTTTGTGTATATATGAAAATTATTAGTCCTGCTGTTGTTTATAAACTCCAGTTTTGATGATGTACAATGAGGATGTTCTCATGTCATGCTCAGTGTGTCCCAATGTGTAGTGAACTAAATTCATCAGTGCCCTTACTAGTGCCCAAATTCGTCCACACTGATGAACTAGCTAGGGATCTGATTGAGACGCACCCAGTGAAAGTCAGGGAATTTGATATTAGGCTTAAAGTGTGAACCCTGAAAGTCTTTATTTTAGTGTTCGTAACCCCCAAAAAAAATTTACTTAAACAAGATGAGTGTGTGTGTGTGTGTGTGAATGTGAGTGTGCATGGGTGTTTCCCAGTACTGGGTTGCGGCTGGAAGGGTATCTGCTGCTTAAAAACGTATGCTGGAATAGTTGGTGGTTCATTCCACTGTGGCGACTCCTGATAAATAAGGGACTAAGCTGAAGGAAAATAAATGAATGAATGAACAAGAAGTCTAATGAGGACGTTCTCATGTCACACTCAGTGTGTCCCAATGTGTAGTGAATTAAGCTCATCAGTGCCCTTACTAGTGCACCGAATTGATTGAGACGCACCCAGTGAAAGTCATGGAATTTGATATTTGGCTAAAAGTGGGAACCCTGAAAATGTGCTTATCCAACACAATATCACGGCAATTCGTAACTTTTTGATTTAGTGGCTAATTCGTATGATCTCATTCGTACAATTTAGTATGATTTGCTCATCCCCCAATGACAGTTGGGTTTAGGGGCGGGGTTTGGTGCCACACCTCCTTTTAAAAATCATACATTTTCGTACAGCTGAACCTTGTATGAATTACCCACTAAACTAACGTAAATAGTTACGTTTCCTCGTGAGATCAGGCTGGCTTACTAATCCAAACTGACTTTGTGTTAATTGAAAAGGACTAATTGAAAAGTGCAATATAGACATGAATGTGTGTATGTGTGTTTTGTGTATGTAGGTTTTGTGTCTTGTGTATTGTTTTACAAGCTGCTCTTATTTATTATGTTATTTATTTACTTATTGTTTAGGGTTATTCTTATTGAAACTGCACAGCCAATGCTACGAAATTTCGTTCTGTGTACACTAGTATATGTGAATGACAATAGCGTCAAGTCATTCATTCATTTTCTTTTCGGCTTAGTCCCTTTATTAATCTGGGGTCACCACAGCGGAATGAACCACCAACTTATCCAGCATATATTTTACGCAGCGGATGCCCTTCCAGCTGCAACCCAGTACTGGCCAATTTAGTTTATTCAATTCACCTATAGCGCATGTGTTCAAGTGGTACTTACTGCAGAGCCACATGGGCAGAGCTGAGCTCCAGCAAGGGGGAGCTTCTAGCTCCTCCTTGCTGCACTTCTTCTAGCGCATGTGTTTGGACTTGTGGGGGAAACCGGAGCACCCGGAGGAAACCCACGCCAACACGGGGAAAAGATGCAAACTCCACACAGAAATGCCAACTGACCCAGACGAGGCTCGAACCAGCGACCTTCTTGCTGTGAGGCGATTGTGCTACCCACTGCTCCACCGTGACGCCCGCTGCTCTTATTGACTGCATAAAGAATTCCTCTGTACTCGCAGGGCTGGTACATATGGCTGGTACATAAAGTTCTTGACTTGAGAATTAACGAAAAAATAATTGACTGGAACAGAGCGATCGAACATCCGATTGAAGAAGAGGAAGCAAAAAAACAAAATAAAATATGATGCGGCAGTTTGTAGTCTACAGCGCTCTCAAAGTAGGAGTTAAAATACTGCCTGACCTTCATATAATTTAGCCCTCATGCTAGATCCATCCCATAACATCTGACACGTGGATTTACGGCCAGTTGATGTTTTAGGTGGTGCTCCATCGGAAATCGATGTAACGGCAAACAGACTTACCAAACCCGCTGATTGCCACAAGTGCTCGATAATTATGGTAATTACATCGCTTTTTTTCACAATTGTACCACTCCATGTTGCATCCCAGTGAATATATGCTGTGTTTTTATGTGACGGGGGGGCAGGGGGGTCCGAATTAATAGCAATAGCATGTACCCGCATGGCTCTATCTCATGCGGAAATCATACAAAGCATCCTGCAGCCCGCAAAGCCTCATTTTATGGGCTCATCCATTACCGCTCTGTCATTGTTAATTGTCTTCTTTTTACCTCTGCAGGATTCTCCAAATTGGTGCTATCGAATGTGACAGGGGGAAGAGCATTAACCATCTGACAAGATGATATCTGCGTTCAATTTCCTTTTCTGCGCTGATATATACCTGCGGCACATCATTTTCCTCTCTGTCATAAAGAGAGCAATAAATCAGAGGTGCTTATGGAGGCACGGCAGGAAAAAAAACAGAAACAGGACCGGCTTCAGGATTCCTGTCCCCCCAGCGCTGGCTATATTAGGACGCCATTACCGCCATGCTCTGCTCCTCCAAACAAAAAATGATCAAGCTTAATGCTGGCCGAGATTACGGAGATTAAGAGAGAAAGAAAACAAAACTCAATAAAAGAAAACGCCGTCTTCACCCTTCTCCTCTCGTTGACACTATTATCCATCTGTTTGGGGTGAAATTGCTGTATCATAGTATAAATCTGAGATACAAGTGACACATCCTCTAAAATAAAAGGGAACATTAACTGCTCTATCTTCCCCAGGCCCTGGGATCGGCCCGGCTGTAAGCTCACTCAAGTGTGGTGGCGCTTTTTTACTGGACTACACGCAATTATCCTTTACTCCTCTCCGCTCCCAAAGACAAACTGCAGGGCTTCATCCAAAATGATTGCTAATAGATTTTCGGCAGAATGTCTTTTGCTAGATT
>CAIGQV010000260.1:2916445-2930476 GCA_903798115.1 Danio jaintianensis | reverse complement strand
TTTTAGTGGTTTATGAGGACTCTCCATAGGCGTAATGTATTTTATACAGTTAAAAACACTTAATATATGGCCCTACTCCACCACTAACACTAAACCCAACCTCGCAGAAAACCTGTGGCAAAATTTTAATGTCAAATGATTTTTTTTTTTTTTTTTTACAATTTTCAATTACGATGTCCTCATAAACCACCTCAACATTGTAATACATACACTCTCAGAATTAAATGTACTAAATTTGTCTCTGGTACCTTTCAAAAGGTAAATTTTTGTTCTAAACAAGTCCTTAAAGGTATATATTAATGTCTAAAAAGTACAAATGTGTACCCTATAGTACCTTAAAGCTACTGAAGTGTATCCTAAAAGTGATTTGTACCTTTGTTTCTGATTGTGTAGGTCATTGTCATTATACAAATGTTTAAAACCCATTCAAAATGTATACAAACCTATGTCTTTACACAAAAGCTGTCCACACACTCACACAGACTGTGAGTGCAGTGTAAATATCGGGCCTTTAGAAACATATCCAGCTCCAACCAAGAGAGCAAATTACAGCTGTGAGCTCAGCATAAGACTCATGTACATTTATTGTGTTTGTTCTAGACGTCTAAAACAGCCATGCATGACTCCATCCATCTCCGTTTGTAGCGCAATAGATTTGCACAAGATGAGATGAAGATATGCAAAAAACAAAAAAACCATTTGACACAAACGCGCAGAAATTGTGCTGAATTGTAACAATGACTAAATTGAAGCGTCGCTCGACTGGTTTTCATTTCCTAAATGTAGGAATTACGTCTGTTCATGGCTCTTCATCAAAACTTTGACGTCTCTCGTGCTTTTGGTTTCTCCAAGACGTACCGCGCCGAGACGATAATCTCTCTTAATTTTTGGGGTGGCGAGGTTAACCCGGAGATGAATGACTGGCACATGATTGAGGGTAAAGAGAGTGTGTGTTCGGTGCTGTAGGCGTTTAAGCCCCTAGTCTCTAGCTGCAGTATCGATCCTCTGCTTTCAATTAGGACTCTCATCTGCATATTCACCTCAATATTCAGGGTACATAAGCATTCTGGAGAGTAAATATCCATCAGTTTTCCTGCCCGTGTCAGCACTGACTCTGAATTAAGCACCACAGAGATATCGGTTTATGCTGAATAAAAACATTTCAGAAGGTGTAGGAGAACACTGTTGTATTTGGTCCTAAAATCTATCATAAAGTTAAAAATGAAGAACAAGATGTGTCCACAAAACCAGTCATAAGGGTCAATCTTTTTAACATTGAGATGTATACATGGGACTACATTTTCAGAGGTACAACCATTTGAAAATCTGAGTAAATAATAAATAAATATTGAGAAAATAGCCTTTAAAGGGGTGCTATTTTGCTCCTTTGTTTGCTCCTGATGTCGCTAGAGTGTGTGTGTGAAGTTTTTAGCTCTAAATACCACGCAGATAGTGTTTTATAACTCTCTGAAACTGACCCTTTTAGGCTTTAATCCTAATTGTGACGTTTTGGTGACTGTCGCTTTAAATTCAAATGAGATTGTGCTGTTTTCAAAAGAGGGTGGAGCTACAAATGCCAGTGTGTCAGCATAGTGGCAGATTCAAAAACAAGACTAACCTCCTATGCTAAATGAGGGAGAGATGAGAGCTTTACATACTGCTTTTGTAGTATTTCTGTGTTGCATTTTTGTCTTCATTGTCATTCATATGTTGAATGGGAAAAGTGCAGCCTGAACATTGTTCAAAATGTCTTGTTTTCTGTTTATCTAAACAAATGCCACCTTACAGCCTAATAACACCACCGAGGAACAAAAATGGCCCTTGATGAGCAAACGATTCCTTTAACGGCACTTCAAAACACTCGGTCCACTGCTAAATAAGGCATGTGCCACACTTTACTTCATTTGAGGAATGCTTGCATCCGGCTCATAATGCTTTGTTTTAAGGTCCACAATTTTATATCTATTTTCTTTCCCCGACAAAACTGCTGGGGTGTCTGTAAAAAGCAGTCTGTAAGTCATCATTACTGCTGAGCTGGGCATGGGCCGCTGCTCTGGGTGAGGAGGGAGCTGATGAACTGAGACCACAACACAACTCCTCAATGCTGCGCTCATTTCACCTCTTATACGATCTGTTATCCACAAGGCCGGTGCTCAGGTAAGCGGCGCCCAGTAAAAACACCACACGCTCCCATCACTCGTGGCCTTGACACCTATAATGTGGCAGCACAAAGAGCCATCTTCTCTGTAAAAATGAGCTAAGCACTCAAAAAGACACAATGGAAAGTCTAAAACATCCTCGTTTTTATTGTGGGCCAAACCGCTCCCTTGGGCCTTGTGAGAAATCGCAGGCAGGAGGAAGTCCCGCAGTTGTAGTTAGGCATGTATGGAGCCAGATCAGTCTCAAAAATAATACATTTAAAAAATGAAATTCATACATGAAACAGCACAATTCACATTTACAAAATCCAATTCGTGAATTCAAAACACGATTCAAAAATACACAAAACCAATTCGTGAATTCAAAACACGATTGAAAAAGACAAAATCAATTTGTGAATTCAAAACACGATTCAAAAATACACAAATCCAAATCATAAACTCAAAACATGATTGAAAAGCACACAAATCCAATTTGTTGATTTTAAACACGATTGAAAAATAAACATCCAATTCACACCCAATGCTATGGAGCCAGATCAGTCTCAAAAAATAGATTTACAATTTCTGTAATAATTTATGAAATTCATACACGCACAGCACAATTCACAATTACAAAATGCAATTTGTAAAAATTTGTAACGTAAAAATCATAAATATTTTTGCCAAAAGGGATTTGCGTATTTATGAATTGTGTTTTGAGTTTATGAATTGGATTTGTGTATTTATGAATCGTGTTTTGAGTTTATGAATTGGATTTGTGTATTTATGAATCGTGTTTTGAGTTTACGAATTGGATTTGTGTATTTTTGAATCGTGTTTTGAATTTACGAATTGGATTTGTGTATTTTTGAATCGTGTTTTGAATTCATGAATTGGATTTGTGTGTTTTTGAATCGTGTTTTGAGTTTACGAATTGGATTTGTGTGTTTTTGAATCGTGTTTTGAACTTACGAATGTGAATAGTGTTGTGTATTTATGAATTTTATTTTGTAAATGTATTATTTTTGAGACTGATCTGGCTGAAGGGTTTCTTCACAACTTGAAAAGGCATCTTTGGATATCTTTCTTTTCTTTGGTTATAAATTAAAGCCACTGCATTGTTCAGCTCTACAGCATGCTTGTATGTTGGTTTATAAGTGATTTGTTCTTTAAATGTTTGCTGAATCGTGGGCTGAGCAGTAGCTTTTGATGTGGAGGCTCCTTTTCTGCTGGAGATACTGTTGCCCTAAAAAACTAAATTAAAGAACACATACACACACTAAAAAAAACGTACATATACCATAGGAACTATATAACAGAACACTTTTGCAGTTTCAAAACCTTGACTTTTCCAAACCGCGGTAAACCTTGAAACCAGTTATTGCCTCATGCCTAGTTATAGTTCATCATTATAGGAAACATATGCCAGTCACAGTCATCTAATTAGCTCCATAATCCTTCAATGGGCACAGGCTAAATACTGTAGTCCTGAAGGAGGTAAACACTGGCTACTGTAACACTAATGGCACCGAATATCCGCGCAGGTACAGCTTTACAGCCGTATTCCCCACGGCCCCGGTGTAATTAATAGCTTTACAGTCTTCGAGGCCATAATGCTCATCAGTTATTAATTAGAAATTCATTTCGCTGAATAAATAACGCTGATGATTGATGATGAAAGTTGTAATTGGGCCCTGTGAGGGAGTCTCGCGGGAGAAACCTCGCAGAGAAAACACAATCACAGTCGAGGAGTTCCAGTACGCTGGACCAGACACACGGGGAGCTCACAAAACACACCGAGCCGCTCTGTGGAGAGCAGGAGAAACACCACACACACACACACGCACAAATAAGACTTGCTTCAGAAGAAAAAGTATTATAGGAAATACTGTGACAAATTCCTTGCTTCTGTTAAACATCTTTCGAGAAATATTTGACAAAGAACACAACAAAAAAAAAATCACAGGAGGTCAAATAATTCTAACTTCGACTGATAGGTTTCCATTGTTTTTATATTGTACACACAGTTTTTTCTTTTGACCTAGCCCTAAACCCAACCCTCACAGGAAACTTCTGTGTGATTTTTAAGCTTTTTGAGAAATGAGGACATCAGCAGTGTCCTCATAATTCACCATCACCTTGTAATACCTGTGTAATACCCATATTATTATACACATTTGTGTCCTGATATGTCACAAAAACACGTACACACACATACACACACGAGAGACTTTGATAAATCCAAAACACACACTTTCTCTGATATTGTCAGGGTTCTGTTAAGTGTTTTCATCATGTGATCCTTTTGTCCAGTTTTCCCGCCGTTTCCTGTTCACCACCTGCACCTGTTTTCAATCTCCGTTCACCTCCATATAAACCCAATACTCACACTCTCTCATTGTCAGATCTACTCGCTAGATACCGGACTCAATTCCCTTCCTCAATCCTGCCTTCATCTGAAATCATCTTTATATCCGAAGCTAAGTTTATACCTGTTTTGTTTATGTTTGTTATTTTTGGTAATGATGATGTTTGATCTGAACCGTCTTATTGTTTATTATTATTTTGAATAAATATCACGTTTACCTTCATCTCATCTCTCTCTCTCTCTCTCTCTCTCTCTCTCTTCCTGGAACCGTGACAGATATGTGATGGATTAATGATGCTTTTGTACAAAACCAAGATGCCGTTGTAAGCTTAGTACACGCAAAAAATGATGTTTGCTGTTTGTTTAAACTACTTCTTTAAAATGAGCTGAAACAACACAATTTTTGAGTTTTTTGGGGGACAACTTAATTGTTTCATGTTCAATCCACTTAAATTTGTACAAAATAATAAGTTAACTTAATTCCTTCATGTTGTCCCAACGCAAATCGATTTTTTACAGTGTAGCTCTGCAACTGTTGTTCTGACTAAGATAGATATAAAATATGACAGTAATTTATAGTAAATGCTAGTGTTTTCGAATCATACTATGGTACAGTGTATTATACTGTATGTATATTGTAGTATTTACAGCACTTTGGTAATGAATGCTACAGCATACTGTAGTATTGACTATTTATACATATAGTTACTGTAGTATACCTTAGTTTTTACTACAGTAAACTGTGGTGTATTGTACAACTCCAAATCAGAAAAAGTTGGGACAGTATGGAAAACGCAAATAAAAAAAAGAAAGTAGTGATTTAAATTTACTTTGACTTGTATTTCATTGCAGACAATTCAACAAACATTATTTAATGTGCTCCTCGTGATTTTATATTATTATTTTTTTTTCTAAATAAACACGTATTTCAATTTTGGTTCCTGCAACACATTTAAAAAAAAAAGTTGTAACAGTAAAGCATTTCCCACTTTGTAATGTTGCCATTCCTTTTCACAACACTTAAAAGACGTTTAGGGACTGAAGACACCAAGTGATGAAGTGTTTCAGGTGTCATTTTGTCCCATTCTTCCTGCAAACAAGTCTTAAGGTGGGCAACACTACGGGGTCTTCATTGTCGCATTTTGCACTTCAAAATGTGCCACATATTCTCTATTGGAGACAGCTCAGGACTCCAGGGAGGCCAGTCAAGTACCTGTATCCTCTTCCTCTGCAGCAGGACTTTGTAATGTGTGCAGAATGTGGTTTTGCATTGTCTTGTTGAAATATGCATGGGCGTCCCTGGAAAAGAAGGCAGCATATTGTGCTCCAAAATCTTTATGTACTTTTCAGCATTAATGGTGCACCACAGAAGTGCAAGTTACCTATGCCAAGGGCACCGACACAACCCAATACCATGAGATACCCTGGCTTTTGGACTTGTTGCTGGTAACAGTCTGGATGATCATTTTTTTCTTTGATCCGAAGCACACGGCGTCCATTTCTCCCCAAAAATACCTGAAATACTGATTCATTTGACCACAGTACACGTTTCCACTGTGTGATGGTTTATCCCAGATGCCTCCGAGCCCAGAGAAGTCGACGGCGCTTCTGGACACTGTTAACACAGGACTTTCATTTGGCACAGTACAGTTTTCACTGGCATTTGTGGATGTAACTCCGTATTGTGGTACTTGACAAAGGTTTGCCGCAGTAGTCCTGAGCCCATGTGGTGATATCGCTTATAGATGAATGAGGATTCTTGATGCAGTGCCGTCTGAGGGATCAGAGATCACGGTTGTTCAGCTTAGGCTTGCATCCTTGTCCTTTACGCACTGAAATTCCTCCAGATTCCTTCAATCTTTTAATGATGTTCTGCACTGTTGAAGGTGAAATACCCAAATGTCTTCCTATCTTTCTTTGAGGAACATTGTTTTTAAACATTTCAATAATTTTCTTACATATTTGTTGGCAAACTGGCGATCCTCGGCCCATCTTTGCTCCTAAAGGACTAGACCTTTCTAGGATGCTGCTTTTGTACTAAATCATAATGACAATCACCTGTTGACATCACCTGTTTCAAATCACATCATTATTTCACCAGTTTACCTGATCACTAGCCCTAAACTGCTCCTGCCACAACTGTTTTTGGAATGTGTTGCAGGTCTGAATGACAGGAAAGGATGGATATTTAATAATAAAATAGTTGACCAGACAAAACAAAGTATTTTGTGTTCATATTGTCTGCAGTGAAATACAAGTCAAAGTAAATTTAAATCACTACTTTCTTTTTTTTAATTTGCCTTTTCCATACTGTCCCAACTTTTTTCTGATTTGGGGTTGTAGTATTATATACCTTATAGTTGTAGAAAATGACAGTGTTGGGTCATTTGTTAATATTACTATAGTTGTTGTATTACCGTAGCAACTACACTGCAAAAAATTCTTTTCTTACTTAGAGTTTTTGTCTTGTTTATAGTGCAAATATCTAAAAATTCTTAAATCATTAAGCAGTTTTTAGTCAAGCAAAAAATACTGTCTTGTTTTAAGAAATGATATGTCAAAATTAAGCTGCACAGTGACTCAGTGGTTAGCACTATTGCCTCATAGCAAGAAGGTGGCTGGTTCGAGTCCCAGCTGGGTCAGTTTGCATGTTCTCCCTGTGTTGGCGTGGGTTTCCTCCGGGTACTCTGGTTTCCGCCACATTCCAATTGATTGAATTGGAGGAACTCAATTGGGCATAGTGTATGAGTGTGTGTGTGAATGTGAGAGTGTATGGGTGTTTCCCAGCACTGGGTTGCGGCTGGAAGGGCATCCGCTGTGTAAAACATATGCTCTGAATAGTTGGCAGTTGTGGCGACCCCTGATAAATAAGGAACTAAGCCGAAAGAAAATGAATAAATCATCACAATACAAAATATTTAGCTAGATATTCTTCAAGATAGTATTCAGCTTAAAGTGCAATTTAAAGGCTTAACTAGGTTAATTAGGCTAATTAGGCAAGTTATTGTATAATGATGGTTTGTTCTGTAGACAATAGGCTAATAATATTGACCTTAAAATGGGTTTAAAAAATTAAAAACTGCTTTTATTCTAGTCGAAATAAAACAAATAAGACTTTCTCCAGAAGAAAAAATATTATAGGAAATACTGTGAAAAATTCCTGAATCTGTTAAACATCATTTGGGAAATATTTGTAAGAAAAAAAAAATTCACAGGAGGTGAATAATGAGGTCAGATAATTTTGACTTCAACTGTATAATCTGTAGTCTGAGATCACCTGAGATCTTCTCACTGAAGTGCTGAAGGAGTAAAGTTGCCTTCAGGTAAACTCTGAGCATTTAATCTTCACCCTTCTCGCATCAATATTCGCAAAACAAAAGGCTGCGGAAACAACAATGGCATTACGCTACTGTATACTTAATCGCAGAAACGGCATGGTTGCTAAGTTACCGAGTCCCCCGTTGGTGGTGGTGGTGGGGGGGTGCGCAGTCTTTTTTAAATGACGGAGAGGAGCGGTGAAAACTCCAGCCCTCTATGCTTCACTATCGATTTTACACCGGAGATCCCAGCACTGATGATAGGCTTCTGATATATTTTCCTGCTGCAGCCGGTCCCTCGGAGCATTGCGAGAAAAAATATCTGTCAATATGCTCCTATTATGATCTCTTGATCTGCGGCGATAAAAACTTTAAGCGTCGGGCCCCTTATTGGAGAATAATGGGTTGGAGTATTCAATACCAAGCGCTGTGTGTGTTGTTTTGGTGGCGTAACCCATGCTCATTACTTTTGATTGACTTGCAGAGGGGTTGTGACATCACAGGCCTGCCTTTTTGTAAATATCGTCTGATCGTCATTGCCTTTTCCTTTTTAGCGTGCCCCAGCCACTATTAGCAATTTATAATGGCGATCAAAAAGCAGTCAGCGTTGAATCAAGACGACTGTCTGCACGCCGCGCTAATTGGCCCGTGTTGCTTTCTGATAAATGGCTTGTGACTAGCATGAGGTCCCTTGGATTTCGAGGCCTCTAATGGCCCCACGCTAACTAGATTTACTAACAGATACCGGGTCAAGGAACAGGGACGGGGGTGCGAAAAATGTTAATTAATATCAATAATGGCCAATTATGAGTTTGACAGAGGGATCTGTGTGCGTTTGCTCTGATGACTTCCAGGACCGGGTTGAGGGGAAACACTGAGAAATTAGCATAACAGTGGTACGCGGAGGAGCCCAGCAAACATCTGCTGTGTTAGAAATTCAAATCCGCTCCCTGTTAGCGCCGGGCGCTGGATGTAGCTGCATAATCAGCCATTCTTCTTAGGCCACTTTGACGGCGCTAACAATGCCCTGGTGACCGGGCGGCCCCTCCCCGCGGGACCCTCCAATCAGATCGGCCCCCACGGCTGGATCTGCCACAACACAAGAGTCAAAAGAGCACTTCGGGGACTGGCTTTGTGCGACAGACACTAATCCCTTTCACCCGATTCACCGCCTTTATTGGAAGTAGCACTTAAACAGACAGGCTTTAATCAAATTTAAACATGCTTTTTGAGGCTGAATGGGGTGTAAACGACATATTAATTGACAGGCTCAGGGTTTTTGCTGACTAAACACTCCGGATTTTTGTTAAGCATGAACCGGATCGTTCTGATGGTATGATAACCTTGGATAAAAATATCACAGTGTTGTGATTAATGCTGTTAAATAGGTTCTTTTTAAATGTCTGGGTAAAAAAAAAAAACTTTCCCCCATTGAACACAATATATTTTATTTTAAGAAATATTTTGGAGCAGTAAACATGTCAGACTACATTATTCAAATAAATCACAGACTTCTTTACATCTTGAAAAGGCGTCTTTGGAGATCTTTCTTTTCTGTGGATGGAAGTAGCACTTAGACAGGCTTTAATCAATTTTAAACATGCTTTTTGAGGCTGAATGGGGTGTAAATGGCATACACTGTACAAAATACTGGGTTCCACACAATCAATTTGTGTTGGCACAACATGAAGAAATTAAGTTAACTTATTAGTTTCTGCAAATTTAAGTCGATTGAACATGAAACAATTAAGTTGTGTTGTTTCAGCTCATTTTAAATAGGTAGTTTGAATAAAATAGAGTTTTCTAAATTAGAATTTAGAGTGTATTAATTGACAGGCTCTGGGCTTTTGCTGACTAAACACTCCTGATTTTTGTTTGTGTGCATGTAATTAATCACACGTTAAACTGTGCATTCAGTG
The DNA here is from genome assembly GCA_903798115.1 of Danio jaintianensis. Classification (NCBI taxonomy): domain Eukaryota; kingdom Metazoa; phylum Chordata; class Actinopteri; order Cypriniformes; family Danionidae; genus Danio; species Danio jaintianensis. The sequence goes on along the minus strand of CAIGQV010000260.1, from coordinate 2,920,731 downwards.
TCAGCGGCGGATAAATAAAGGAGTCTGATAATACACCAGTGCATTTCTTCAATTTATTATTAGTCGTGTACAGTGTAACAATCGCTGGGTTCCACACAATTCCTTCATGTTGTCCCAACACAAATAAATTAAGTTAACTTAATTGCTTTTATAAATTTAATTGGCTTGAAGATAAAACAATTAAGTTGTCCCAAAAAAACCTTAAGAATAGTGTTGTTTTAACTAATTTTACGTAAGTAGTTTAAATGAGCAGCAAAAGTCATTTTTTTCAGTCTAAAGACCGCATTCTTCACAACATTTTGCTCACAAACCCCAAATATTGTGCTTTTTTTTGGTTTGTTTTTGTGAGCGTCTGGTTAATCTATTGTAACGCAGCAGCAGTGTGACTGTATTGAGTTTTTAGCGCCTTTATTGGAATTAGCACTTAGACAGACTTTAATCAAATTTAAACATGCTTTTTTTGAGGCTGAATGGGATGTAAATGACATATTAATTGACAGGCTCGGGGGCTTTTGCTGACAAAACACTCCTGATTTTGATTGGGCATGAACCGGTATAAGATTCTGAGGTATGATAACCTTGGATAAAAAAATATGACGGTTTCATGGTATTGTGATTACTAAATATCTTCTTGCTGACTGAACACTCCTGATTTTTGTTTGGGTGCATGCAATTAATCACATTAAACTGCGCATTCAATGCAGATAAATAAAGGAGTGCGTTAATACACCAGCGCAGTTCTACAGTTTATTATTAGTCTTGTAAAGGCTGCATTTTCCACATGCAGATCAACATTTTGCTCACAAACCCCAAATATTGTCCTGCTTTTTTTTTTTTTTTGTTGCGAGTGTCTGGTTAATCCATTGTAACGCAGCAGCAGTGTGACCGTATTGACCAAATTGGACCATATGACAAGCGGTGTACATGTCAGAGTCTGGGAGGAGTGCTGGGTCCCAGAGGAGCCTCTTTAAAGAGCTGATGGAGCGGCCCAGCTGTGGGAAACCTGCTCCTCCATGCACACCTCCTCCACCCGGATCTGAAGGTGCTTCTGATGGAGCCGCTGTACCACGTTTAGCCTGAAATATTGAGCGGCTGCAGTACAAATGGTTTGTTTACAATTATCTGTTTTAGCATACGGGTCAAAGACGAGACGCGCCGTTTCAGTGGTGAAATTAGCGAAAGTGATTTTTCTGTAAAAAAAAAAATAAAAAATAAAAAAGACGTCTGCTGTTTGTTCAAACTACTTATTTAAATAGAGCTGAAACAGCACAATTTTTGAGGATTTTTTTGGGGACAACTTAATTCAATCCACTTAAATTTGCATTACACCCCATTCAGCCTCAAAAAGCATTTGTAAAAAATAATAAGATAACTTAATTCCTTCATGTTGTTCCAACACAAATCGATTAAGTTAATTACAAACTTAAGCATATTGAACAGAAAACAATTAAGTTGTCCTCAAGAAACTTGAAGAATTGTGCTGCTTCAACTCATTTTAAATAAGTAGTTTGAATAATAATTCTTTGAGTGTCTACTTTAATGTTTCTGATGACTTTGGTGTAAAAACTACTGATGGAATAATGTTCCATCGTCATTCAGTGCAACTGGCAACTTATGTTATAAAGAAACAACATACTTATTCTGACTTGTACATATATAGACATACTGCACTGTACAAAATGTAATGACAAAAAGTCATATGTTTATGTTGCTTTAACTCATTTTAATCGGTTTCAGCTAGTTAAGTTATACAAAGTTTAACTTAATATTTTAGTCTGTTTGATTGATGTAAGTTGAGATGACTAGAAAAGTTCATTTGATTCAACTAAAACATGAAGGCAGCAAGACTTTTTTACAGTGTGTTTTTGTACAGACAAAAAAATGTGTGTGTTTGAAATATTGAGCGACTGTGATATAAATGGTTTGTTTACAATTATCTGTTTTAGCATACGGGTCAAAGACGAGACGCACCGTTTCAGTGGTGAAATTAGCAAAAGTGATTTTTATGTAAGAAACAAATGACATTTGCTTTTTGTTAAAAATACTTATAATGAGCTGAAACAACACAATTTTTTGAGTTTTTTGGGGGACAACTTAATTGTTTTATGTTCAATCCACTTAAATGTGTAAAAACTAATAAGTTAACTTAATTCCTTCATGTTGTTCCAGCACAAATCGATCAAATTTAAGTGGATTAAGCATAAAACAATTAAGTTGTCCATCAAAAAAACTTCAAGAATTGTGTTGTTTCAACTCAATTTAAATAAGTAGTTTGAACGAGCAGCAAAAATAATTCTTTGAGTGTCTACTTTAATGTTTCTGATATCTTTGGTGTAAAAACTACTGATGGAATAATGTTCCATCGTCATTCAGTGCAACTGGCAACTTATGTTATAAAGAAACAACATACTTATTCTGACTATGCTGCACTGTACGAAATATAATGACAGAAAGTCATTAGACAACACATATGTTTATGTTGCTTTAACTTATTTTAATAAGTTAATCAGGTTTCAGCTAGTTAAGTTATACAAAGTTTAACTTCATATTTTTAGTCAGTTCGATTGATGTAAGTTGAGATGTCTAGAAAAGTTAATTTGATTTAACTAAAAAAAATTAAGGCTGCAAGACTTACAGTGTGTGTGAAATGTGAAATGTTTAACGGAGCAAATCATTTTTTTTTATTACATTTTTATTCTGGAAAAACTTTTTTTTCCTTTAGTTTGGCTTAAAAAAACTATATGACTAGCCTAACTTGCCTAATTAACCTAATTGCACTTTAAGCTGAATGCTCTTCCAAAACAACTAGTAAAATATTACACTGTCATCATGGCAAAGACAAAATAAATTAGTTATTAGAAATTGGTGAAAATATTATGTTCAAAAAATGGTTCACAGCAAGAAGGTTGCTGGTTCGAGCCTCGGCTGGGTCAGTTGGCATTTCTGTGTGGAGTTTGCATGTTCTCCCCGTGTTGGCGTGGGTTTCCTCCGGGTGCTCCGATTTCCCCCACAAGTCCAAACGCATGCGCTATAGATGAATTGGGTAAGCTAAATTGTCCGTAGCGTATGTGTGTGAATGAGAGTGTATGGGTGTTTCCCAGTGATGGGTTAAAGCTGGAAGGGCATGCGCTGCGTAAAACATATGCTGGATAAATTGGCGGTTCATTCCGCTGTGGCGACCCCAGATTAATAAAGGAACTAAGCCGAAAAGAAAATTAATGAATATAGTTAACTTTTTATTATGACAAAAAAAGTCAGGCATTGCAGTGTATTATTTTACATGAGTATTCTGCCAATAAATTGGATATACTTCAGCACTTGTCTTTTTAAAGTGACGGAGAATAATAAAAATCCTTCTATTTTCCTCCACAGAGAGAATATGCCTTGTTTGCTAAAGCCGTCGTGTCTGTTTTCCTATATAATTTGGGACAGTGGAAGTTTGCCTGTGGAAAACTTTGTACTTTAATATGTCAGGGAGAAGTTGAATTTACTTCTGATATGGAAAGGCACCGTTGCCAAATATACTTTCTGAATCTATCCACGGAAATAAAGTGGAAATAAATTACCGTGATATGCGTGTGATCCAGTTTAAAAGCGTTTCAGGTTTTTGAATACAATGTGCCTGAAACTAAGCACAAGATTCGAAAGATTTGCATCAATACGTTCTCAAAATAGGAAATATGAGGAGGGAGACATTTGTTAATCAGCCTCTTTCTCATTTTTTTTGTGAGAACAATGCTATAGAGCAGCACTTTTGATCCTGAATAGAGACGGGTGCTCAAAAGCAGCATTTTTTAACCCTTGAATGAGTGAAAGGGGAGCTATTATGCAAAAATCACTGTTATAAGGGGTTTAAACACATTTGTGTGGGAACAGTGTGTGAATTTAACCAGCTTGTAATGGTCAAAATTAATTAATTCTATTTTTTATGATCACACTTGATATAAACAGTCTGCAGAAACACTTTGATTGACATTCTGCCTTTGTACATGTCATCAGAGGGGGAAAGCCCCGCCCACTAGTGACCATCTCTCCTTCATTAGCATAGGAGGTTAGTCTTGTTTTTAAATCTGCCACTATGCTGACACACAGGCTTTTATAGCTCCGCCCTCTTTTGAAAAGAGCACAATCTCATTTCAATTTAAAGCGACAGTCACCAAAACGCCTCAATTGGGATCAAAGCCTAAAAGGGTCAGTTTCAGAGAGTTATAAAACATTATTTGTGTGGAGCTGAAACTTCACACACACACACACACACACACACACACACACACACACACACACAC
>CAIGQV010000260.1:2845890-2856931 GCA_903798115.1 Danio jaintianensis | reverse complement strand
ATAACATACCTTAAAATGTTGGGATTGACCAATCAGAATCAAGTATTACAGAGAGTGTGTGACCAATCAGAATCAAGTATTCCAGAGATTGTCTAATAACTAGCAATAACATACATAGGAAATTCGTCAATGACCAATCAGAATCAAGGTCTTCCAGAGAGCATGCACTAACAATTTGAAAGTCCTCTGGCTTCTGAACCTCACAGTCATCTTGGTAAACAACAAAAGGGAGATCATTTACCCAGGCTGCACATCTTAGCGGTGTAATTACCATTAACGCAGCTCATTAAATGAAATACACCCCGAAATTAAGAGTGTCTCTCCTCGCAGCAATAAATCTCAATCTCACCTCAGAGAGCAGAAGCAGAGATGGGGGAAACCGGCACGGGGCGGCGCTCTCCACTCCACCGCTCTCTGTGTGTGTGTGTGTGTCATTACACTGTCACACCATCAAATCACATGATTACACCCACAGCGCCAGTCCCCTGATGATGACACGCGCGGGCAGCCGTCCCCTGATGATGACTCGCGCGGGCGCTGTGATGAAAGGCTGCGTGGTGGCCTTGGTGCAGAGGCCAAGGAGTCGCCATCACTCGAAAAACACTTACAGTGACTGCTGTCTTAAAGGAACACTCCGCTTTTACTGGAAATAGGCTCATTTTATAGCTCCCGTACGCTCAGATTTACTTTTGCTGCTTGTTCAAACTACTTATTTAAAATGTGTAGAATCAACACAATTCTTAAGCTTAACTTAATTGTTTTATGTTCAATCCACTTAAATTTGTAAAAACAATTAAGTTAACTTAATCGATTCGTGTTAGTGCAACATGAAGAAACTGTGTGGATTTTTTACAGTGTAAAGTTAAACAGTTTTTAAAAAAATTCTAATCCATTCTCCAGGTCTGGCGGGAGCACTTTTAGCTTAGCTTAGCATACATCATTGAATTGGATTAGACCGTTAGCATCTTGCACAAAAATTTCAAAAAAGATTTTCGATAATCTTCCTACACTGTTAAAAATGCTGGGTTCCCAACAATATCTTCAAGTTAACCTACTTGTTTTTACAAATTTAAGTTGACCGAACATGAAACATTTAAGTTGTCCCCTAAAAAAACGTAAGAATTGTGTTGTTTCAACTCATTTTAAACAAGTAGTTTGAACAAAAGTCTTTTTTTGAGTGTATTTAAAGCTTGACTCTTTTGTGGGACCTTTCTGTCAGGGACTAATTTTCAGGCGCTGTGTAAAATCAGCAAAGTTCCTTAATTATTAAAGGAACTCTTCAGTTTATTGGAAATAAAACTCCCCTAGAGTTAAACAGTTGAGTTTTACCATCTTTAAATCCATTCTCTAGGTCTGGCAGGAGCACTTTTAGCTTAGCTTAGCATACATCATTGACTTGGATTAGACCGTTAGCATCTTGCACAAAAATTCATCTTCCTACACTGTAAAAATGCTGGGCTCCCAACAATTTCATCATGTTGTCCCAACACAAATCGATTAATTGTTTTTACAAACTGAAGTGGATTGAACATAAAACATTTAAGTTGTCCCCCAAAAAACTTAAGAATTGTGTTGTTTCAACTCATTTTAAATAAGTAGTTTGAACAAAAGTCTTTTTTTGAGTGTATTTAAAGCTTGACTCTTTTGTGGGACCTTTCTGTCGGGGACTAATTTTCAGGCGCTGTGTAAAATTAGCAAAGTTCCTTAATTATTAAAGGAACTCTTCAGTTTATTGGAAATAAAACTCCCCTAGAGTTAAACAGTTGAGTTTTACCATCTTTGAATCCATTCTCAGGTCTGGCGGGAGCACTTTTAGCTTAGCTTAGCATACATCATTGACTTAGATTAGACCGTTAGCATCTTGCACAAAAATTCATCTTCCTACACTGTAAAAACGCTGGGCTTCCAACAATTCCATCATGTTGTCCCAACACAAATCGATTAATTGTTTTCACAAATTTAAGTTCACTGAACATGAAACATTTAAGTTGTCCCCCCAAAAAACTTTTGATTTGTGTTGTTTCCACTCGTTTTAAATAAGTAGTTTGAACAAGCAAATAGTTTTAAAGCTTGAATCTTCTGTGGGACTTTTCTGCTTGGAAACTAATTTTCAGGCGCTGTGTAATATCAGCAAAGTTCTCTGATTATTACGCCAGAATGAGAGTATGGTTCCTATCAGCCTAGAAAATAGCAACTATCATTTTTGTTGGTATTAGTACACAATGTAACTACGGAATAGTCAAGCTTTACATAGGAAAACTGTCTTTTTTGAAGCAAGATGCTAATGGTCTAATCCGATTCAATGATTTATGCTAAGCTAAGCTAAAAGTGCTCCCACCAGACCCAAAGATCGGCTGAATGGATTAAAAAATAATAAAACTCAAATCCTCAACTGTAGGGGAGCTGTAAAATGAGCCTGTTTTCAGAAAAAAAGGTGGAGTATTCATCAAAAACCACTGAAACAAACAGATTTGTGGAAGAGACTGCTTATGTTACTGCTGTTTTCTTTTACCGCTGCTCATATTCATGGATTTGAAGCCCATAGATCAAATTATGGGCTTCACGCTATTACTTTAATCAAACTTTCAATCTGATGGATGATAACAGTGGTGAAGAAGAGATCCAAACCATATCTACAAGCAAGAATATTGCATTATATTCATTCATTCATTTTCCTTCAGCTTAGTCCCTTTATTCATCTGGGGTCGCCACAGCGGAATGAACCGCCAACTTATCCAGCATCTGTTTTACACAGCGGATGCCCTTCCAGCTGCAACCCAGTACTGGGAAACATCCATACACACTCATTCACAGTCATACACTACGGCCAATTTAGTTTCTTCAATTCACCTATAGCGCATGTGTTTGGACTGTGGGGGAAACCGGAGCACCCAGAGGAAACCCACGCCAACACAGGGGGGAACATGTCTAGTTACAATCTAGTTAGTTACAAATTGATAATTATTTGTACGATCTCATTCGTATATTTTAGTACGAATCACTCATCCCCCAATTAGGGTTAGGGGTGTGGTTTAGGGGCACACCTCATTTTAAAAATCATACGTTTTCATACAAGCGAAATTGTATGAATTAGCCACTTTCCGGACAAAACGTAAAATAGTTACGTTTTCTCAAGATATCTGGCTGTAAATCTGCTTCGAAACACTGTTAAACTCTACATATCAGCTGCATAGCAATGTTCCGTCAAACACGTTGAAGTCAGAATTATTAGCCCCCCTGTATATTGTTTTCCCCAATTTCTGTTTAAGAAGATTTTTTTCAACACATTCCTAAACATAATAGTTTTAATTACTCATTTCTAATAAGCGATTTCTTTTATCTTTGCCGTGATGACAGCACATAATATTTTCAACACAGGCTCATTCTGAAAACGTAGCCCTGTATACATTTCGGAAGATCGCGAATTATGTAGCCAGAGGTACGTATCTGTCTATCTGTACGTGTCTTTAAAGCGAACGCTACGGGCGGTATGACGCCATACCAATTACCTCCGTACGGACGGCTTTTCCGCTGTTACCAGTTTGTCCAGTGGCTCGCCATGTACGTCGGCGGATTTGAGACGCAGCGCGGAGTTGACCGTGTTCGAGTCCGGTGAAGAACGGTTCCAGAAAGCAGGTAAGACAAAAACAAAAGCCAAAAAATAGTAAATAACAGGGTGAGAATGTGGTTAACTCTGAAAACGTGGTAAAATTCAGGTGAGGGCTTTTCTTTTTCTGGATTGCTTTTAAAAACACTGTTGGTTGGGTTTAGGGAAGGAAGAGGGTGGGTCAGTCAGTCGACAGCGGCCTCTGGTGGATTTACACGAGAAGAGCAGGTGCGAATGGCACTTCAGAGAGAAATTTGACATCTCAAAAAGCGTACACAGCGGCCTCTGGTGGATTCGCGAAAACAAAACCTCCTGGGACGTATTTGGCGCTCTTCAGAAATGTATATAGCGATACATTTTCAGAATGAGCCTGGGTTGAGTATTTAACTAGATATTTTTTTAAGATACTAGTATTCAGCTTAAAGTGACATTTAAAGGCTTAACTAGGTTAATTAGGCAAGTCATTGTATAAAAGTGGTTCGTTCTGTAGACAATCGAAAGATAAAATATTGCATAAGGGGGCTAATAATATTGAAATATTATAGGAAATAGTGAGCAAAAATTCCTCACACATCATTTGAAAAAGGAAAAAAATTCACAGGAGGGCTAATAATTTTGACTTCAACTATATATATAGGAGAGGCCGAAAAAGATATGGGAGTAATTAGATGGATGGAGGGGTACTGAGAGCTCCTAACAGGCCCTGGCGCTGCATGGCAGATGCGGAGGACAGTTTGTCGATGGAGCCTTTTATAATGCAAAGGCTTATAATTATCTCTCTCTTTGCTCTCTCTTCGCGTTGACATATCGCTTTTTTCCCTAAATGTCAGGAGGAGTGGTCCGGTGGCGGTCCAGCCCCCTGATCTCAACCCCATGATGGCTCAGCTTTTAGCCCAGAGAGATCTCCGCCGGCTCTCCTCCCACCAGGGAATAAGCATTCAGGCCTCGGTGAACGTTGACCTGGCTATTGTTGTTTTGTGATACTTACTGGTAAACTTTTGCAATCAATACAACATCAGGCAGAGGAGCCCGGGGGAGCGCCGAGCTGAAGCAGTGCACTTAATCTTCCCTCCGGTCGCTGCTCTCTGCTCCGCCGCTAAACTGGGTAGTTGGCCTAGTTGATGCCGTATTATTGCAGCAGAGGTCAGATGAGAGCTGTCGGCCCCGGCTCCTGATGAATGGCTGTTTTTGATAAAGCGCTTCTCCCATCTAACAAGAGACGTTTGATAATGATGAACCATAACAGCGCACAACAAAAAATCCTTGTAGGCTGCAGCGGTCGGGGGAGGAAGAAGAAGAAGAAGAAGAAAAAAAACAGAACACTTCTTCTCTGTTGTTCACTGTATTTTCCAGCTCCCTGAACAGATACATGCTATTTTTGTTGTGGATGCCTTTAGAAAGACCTTAGAAAGAGAGAGAGAGAGAACAAAATGTGATGATTAAAATAAGTCTGTTGTGGATAGTTTCCACAAGTTAGTTACCATTTCAAATCATTTACCAGCCTTTCATTTAGATTGTGATGTCATGCTAGATTTTTGTTGTTGTTGTTGTTGTTTATTAAATGTTAAATAAAATTGGACTGCATTGTTGAAAATAAATGTATTAGTCACCATTGTTGTGAATAGTGTAGGGGAAAGTTACTTTAGAAAGTAATGCATTACAATATTGAGTTACTCCCCAAAAAAGTAACTAGTTGCCTTACTTGAATCGCACTAGAGTTCGTTTTCCCTCTCGGTGCGGTTTATTTGGGCAGGTGTGAATGTAGCAATCGTACGCGCGCGCGCGCAACAAAAGCGGACCAAAACATAAGTCAGAATTATGATTTATATTATAAAAAATTACGACTTTATGAGATAAAATGTCAAACTTATGACATGCCGAGTTGATCTTAACGCAACTGAAAGTCAAAATTATAAGATTAAAGCTTTGTGTTATGACGTTATGACCTTCAATGAAAATTATGACAACTTTGTATGTAAATAAGTAAATATATGTTTCTGTGTCATAATTTTGACTTTATATGCCTGTTTTTTTTATTTATTTATTATGTTTAAATGGATATAGTATGTTTTAAGGATGGATTATGGATAAAGAAGTGAAAACACACTTATAAAACACCATTTAACAGTCTATTATTGACCATCGCAGGCCTCTAAAGCATTGATGTTTGTTGATGACTTGAGTATGTTGTAATTATGAATGTATAAATCATAATTTTGGATATTTTGGACACAATCATGACTGGCTTTATATGCATGTTTTTTTAAATATATAATTTTATGTATCAGTGCATCTGAACTGAAAGAAGCACACAAAAACACAATTTAACACCATTTTAACAGTCTATTATTGACCATCGCAGGCCTCTAAACCCCGATATTCAATCCTGAACCGATTAAATCAGAATTAAGTCAGAATTATGATTTATATCATAAAAAATTACGACTTTATGAGATAAAATGTAGAAATTATGACATGCCGAGTTGATCTTAACGCAACTGAAAGCCAAAATTATAAGATTAAAACTTCAGCGTTATGATGTTCAATGAAAATTATGACAACTTTGTATGTAAATAAGTAAATATATGTTTCTGTGTCATAATTTTGACTTTATATGCCTGTTTTTTTTATTTATTTATTATGTTTAAATGGATATAGTATGTTTTAAGGATGGATTATGGATAAAGAAGTGAAAACACACTTATAAAACACCATTTAACAGTCTATTATTGACCATCGCAGGCCTCTAAAGCATTGATGTTTGTTGATGACTTGAGTATGTTGTAATTATGAATGTATAAATCATAATTTTGGATATTTTGGACACAATTATGACTGGCTTTATTTATATATAATAGATTTATTTTTTATAATTTTATGTATCAATGCATCTGAACTGAAAGAAACACACATAAACACAATTTAACACCATTTTAACAGTCTATTATTGACCATCGCAGGCCTCTAAACCCCGATATTCAATCCTGAACCGATTAAATCAGAATTAAGTCAGAATTATGATTTATATCATAAAAAATTACGACTTTATGAGATAAAATGTAGAAATTATGACATGCCGAGTTGATCTTAACGCAACTGAAAGCCAAAATTATAAGATTAAAACTTCAGCGTTATGATGTTCAATGAAAATTATGACAACTTTGTATGTAAATAAGTAAATATATGTTTCTGTGTCATAATTTTGACTTTATATGCCTGTTTTTTTTATTTATTTATTATGTTTAAATGGATATAGTATGTTTTAAGGATGGATTATGGATAAAGAAGTGAAAACACACTTATAAAACACCATTTAACAGTCTATTATTGACCATCGCAGGCCTCTAAAGCATTGATGTTTGTTGATGACTTGAGTATGTTGTAATTATGAATGTATAAATCATAATTTTGGATATTTTGGACACAATTATGACTGGCTTTATTTATATATAATAGATTTATTTTTTATAATTTTATGTATCAATGCATCTGAACTGAAAGAAACACACATAAACACAATTTAACACCATTTTAACAGTCTATTATTGACCATCGCAGGCCTCTAAACCCCGATATTCAATCCTGAACCGATTAAATCAGAATTAAGTCAGAATTATGATTTATATCATAAAAAAATACGACTTTATGAGATAAAATGTAGAAATTATGACATGCCGAGTTGATCTTGCAACTGATAAGATTAAAACTTCAGCGTTATGATGTTCAATAAAAAATTATGACAACTTTGTACGTAAACAATTAAAAATATATGTTTCTGTGTCATAATTTTGACTTTATATGCATGTTTTTTATTAAATCACCATTTAACAGCTTATTATTGATCATCGCAGGCCTCTAAAGCATTGGTGTTTGTTGATGACTTGAGTATGTCATAATTTGGAATTTATAAACCATAAATTTGGGATATTTTGGACACAATTATGACTTACACTTTTTTTAAAATATGTTTGTATGTATCAGTGCATCTGAACTGAAAGAAACGCACATAAAAACACAATTTAACACTATTTAACAGCCTGTTATTGACCATCACAGGCCTCTATTCAATCCCGAACCAGTCAGCCGCTCATTTTACAGCAATATGCGCTAAAAAACAAATTTCCACATTTCAGAGTGAGCTAAATGGTCCGATTATGCCTTGATGATGAGCGTCAAAACAGGCGCTCCGTCTTTTCCGGCATTTCCAAACACATGCGATCCGTGAGCCGAGATGAGCAAAGACACCCTTGATTTCCCATACATCACCGTGATGAGCAATCAAATCAGTGTTTACTTAGCTTAAGAGGCTCTCGGTGAAAACTCTCCACCGTCATGACGGAGTTTACAGTCAAATTAAATGGCATTCTTGCAGAGAGAGAGAGAGATGACAGTTTTGACGCGTATACCATGCCTTGCGGTGACAGGAATAACAAATTAATTGGGACAATAACACGTCGTCTCCAAAAGGTGAAGTAAACACCGAATGCCCTGTACATTTTTCAAGATCAGTAAAAAAAAAAACTCAATTGGATCTAAAAATAAAAAGCGAGACGTTGAGCAGTTTTAATGCGTCCTGACATGTCCGTATTATTCTGTCACAGCGGTATAAATGAATCATAACTTCGCTCTGCATCAACGAATTACCCGCGCTTTTTGTTGTTGTTGAGGAAGTACATTGTGCGGCAGGCTGTGAATTATGAAGCGGGATCAAAATAAATGCGTAATGACTTTTTTCCGGGATAATTTATTGGCAGAAAATGCTTCACTGGTGGGGGAGAAATAAAAAATATGAGTGACAAACAAAAGATATGAAGCTCGGGGTGAGACGGCTTTCCAAATGTCAGACTTAAAGACCTCTCTTGATCACTGAAGCTCGGAAAATGAAGCTTCCCTAAACATGGCTGAATTTAATCACTGGCTTGTGTATTGATCAAACACACACACACACACACACGCACACGCACACACACACACTGTCAGGGATAAGATAAGGCTTTCGCTGTGCTGAAGCTTATGCATTTGAAACATTACTTTCGTGGAGCTGAAGGATGGTTATGGCGGCACGGTGGCTCAGTGGTTAGCACTGTGGCCTCACAGCAAGAAGGTCTCTGGTTCCAGTCCAAACACATGCGCTATAGGTGAATTGAGTAAACAAAATTGGCCGTAGTGTATGAGTGTGTGTGTGAATGTGAGAGTGTATGGGTGTTTCCCAGCACTGGGTTGCGGCTGGAACAGCATCCGCTGCATAAAACAAATGCTGGAATAGTTGGCGGTTCATTCCGCTGTGGTGACCTCTAAAAATAGAGACTAAGCCGAAGGAAAATGAATGAATAAATCAAGGATGGTTAAGAGCTGTCATAAGATATTAGCGATATTTAGGATGAAAAGGATTTGAAGTCTCTTAACAAGGGCGCGAGCTACAATTAAAGTACACATGACATCAAAACTACCCATACTGATTTTGTTAGCTCACATTGCTAGCTTTGTGTTGAACAATTAATCTGTGCATGTCATTAAGAAAACAAAAATTGTTTGCCCTTGTAATCTAAAATTGATATCTGAAAATGCACTTCCTGGTTGTTTTCAGTTAAATTCTCAGATGGGCGTGGCTAACACACTTAACCACGCCCCTCCAGCTGTCAGTTTTGACAACAAACAGAAATGGTGAGCAGGAGGAGTCTGTTAGGTTGTAATAACTCTCCCCAAACCCTTTTCCCCATCTTCCTGAATGAAATGCTTACTTTACTACAGCCAATCAGCTTGCAGTAGAAAAAACAAGCCACGCCCACTGTTTTCTCATTTAAAGGGGGGGTCCACTTTGATATCATATTTTAAACTTTAGTTCATGTATAATGTAGCTGTGTGAACTTAAAAAACATCTCTGAATGTAAGACGCTTAAAGTTCAATGCAAAGGGAAACATTGGCTTTTACAGAGTTAGCTTAGCAAAGCCTACAGTGAACGAACTTTGGGGACTACAAAAAAAAACATCCGGGCTGATGAGATCACAAGGGTTTTCGGTTACACGCATTTACCGAGCACACACCCTGCGCATCGAAGGGGCGTGGCCAGAGTCGCTGTAATATTACAGCAGAGAAAGCTAAAATGCCCTCTGCTATTTCCACAGAGCTTCTTCTGTTTCTGTATTTGGTCTTCCAAAGGACACGACACAAAGACAGAAGTGCTTACAGTTTAATTTTAAAGTTCCAGACAATTATAAAAAATATATATAGCAAGCATTTGACAAAGAAGAACTTCCAGAATCTCTCCAAGTTCAGTGCTGGATTCAGCTAAAACTCCTCAAAGGAGCAGCTCCAACAAGCAGAAGCTGTGGACTGTGAGCCACAACCTGTAAGTATTTTTATTTGTTAAAATTGATCTATGACATGCAGAGTGTCTAGCATTAACAGGATGTTGTAGCGAGGATGTAAACAACGGGAAATGCTGTTTGGCACCGCTAACAATTTAGCTACAAATTCATATTTATCCGTCAAACCGCTGTAAACACCCACAATCTTCAGCAGCGCGTGCAGTGTCTCTCTATGCGGACGCTTTCCCTGCATTATACATCTCAGATAATAAAATTGCAAAACATATGTGAACGTTTTATATTACTTACACATGCTTATTCCGGATACATGTGAATGACATGTAACGCATTGAGTTGAGAAAAACCCCCCCATTATAACTCGCCTGACTCGTGTTGCAGCAGAAAAATCAATCAAAGCTCACACGGTTCCTATTCCACATCTCGTGCTTTATTCTCCTGTCAACAACGTCACTGTATATTACAGAAAAACAACTTAATTTCAGCATCAGATAAAAATAAACATCGGTGCCGCGCACATGCGCTTCTCGTGTTACATGCATCTACAGACTGTTCACACACACACACACACACACACACACACACACACACACACACACACACACACACACACACACATACACACACACATAAAATGGCGATTCTCTTAAAGGAGCCACACCCTATTTTCACTCGTTACAGACACTTTCATTCATTCATTTTCTTTTCGGCTTAGTCCCTTTATTAATCCGGGGTCGCCACAGCGGAATGAACCGCCAACTTATCCAGCATATGTTTTACGCAGCGGATGCCCTTCCAGCTGCAACCCATCACTGGGAAACATCCACACACACACTCATTCACACACATACACTACGGACAATTTAGCCTACCCAATTTACCTATACCACATGTTTTTTGGACTTGTGGGGGAAACCGGAGCACCCGGAGGAAACCCACGCCTACACGGGGAGAACATGCAAACTCCACACAGAAACGCCAACTGACCCAGCCGAGGCTCGAACCAGCGACCTTCTTGCTGTGAGGCGAACGTGCTACCCACTGCGCCACCGTGACGCCCTGTCCTTATTTAATATAATTTAAAAGTATTCTCTTAGATGACATTAA
>CAIGQV010000260.1:2827898-2838834 GCA_903798115.1 Danio jaintianensis | reverse complement strand
CACACACATTAACACCCACAAAAACAGACACATATATTCTCACACACGCACTCTTGTGCACGCACACACACACACACCCCAACAGGTTATCAGTGTAGAAGGTAATCCGGCCGCTGCAGGGTTGTTTTTGCAGCTTGTTTTTGAGTCTAGTTGATAAATGATAGATGCTCCCGCCTGCATGTTGAGCTGCTGTCACTGTTCTGAGGCCTGTCCGCTCTGACAGCTGTATGATCTCCACTCAGCGCTGCAGATTGCCAGCTCACACTTTCATCAATAAATATCAGGCCCGGCCTTTACTCTCCTCGCAGCGCAGCAACGCATGTCAGCGGTCAAGGTAATGGCTTTTTATTATGGTGAAGGGCAGCGCAGCGGGGGGCCGACTTAAGGCTCGCTCGTCCATCCCTGCACTCAGACGCAAGAGAGAAAGACGGATGAGGGAGAGAGAGAGAGAGAAGAGAGAAAGCGCTTGCAGGAAAAGAGGAAAAGCTAAAGTTTAAAAGGAGGAAGCTTCTGTTAAGTGAAGTCTAGGGAAATCTGTGTTTGTGTGTGTGTTCTCTGTAAGAAACAGAGTATAAATGTTGAACGTTTTGTTGCTGCAGGCTACTCTCTCTACTTCTTTTTTTTTTTTGGTACTACCCCAAATCAGAAAAGGTTGGGACAGTATAGAAAACGCAGATAAAAAAAAAAGAAAGTAGTGATTTCTACATTTACTTTGACTTGTATTTCATTGCAGACAATACAACAAACTTTATTAATGTGTTCCTCATGAGTTTTATTGTTTTTTAAATAAACACGTTTTGGTTCATTCCAATTTTGGTTCCTGCAACACATTTCAAAAAAAGTTGTATCAGTAAAGCATTTACCACTTTGTAATGTTGCCGTTCCTTTTTTACAACACTTAAAAGACATTAAGGGACTGAAGACACCAAGTGATGAAGGGTTTCAGGTGTAACTTTGTCCCATTTTGCAATGCGCCACACATTCTCTATTGGAGACAGGTCAGGACTGCAGGCAGGCCAGTCAAGTACCTGTATCCTCTTCCTCTGCAGCAGGACTTTGTAATGTGTGCAGAATGTGGTTTTGCATTGTCTTGTTGAAATATGCATGGGCGTCTCTGGAAAAGAAGGCAGCATATTGTGCTCCAAAATCTCGATGTACTTTTCAGCATTAATGGTGCATCACAGAAGTGCAAGTTACCTTTGCTAAGGGCACTGACACAACCCCATACCACGAGAGACCCTGGCTTTTGGACTTGTTGCTGGTAACAGTCTGAATGATCCTTTTCTTCATTGGTCCACAGCACACAGCGTCCATTTCTTCCAATACCAAAATACCTGAAATACTGATTCATCTGACCACAGTACACGTTTCCACTGTGTGATGGTCCATCCCAGATGCCTCCGAGCGCTTCTGGAGACTGTTTGCATAGGGCTTCCTTTTGACAAAGTACAGTTTTCACTGGCATTTGTGGATGTAACTCCGTATTGTGGTACTTGACAAAGGTTTGCCGCAGTAGTCCTGAGCCCATGTGGTGATATCGCTTATAGATGAATGAGGATTCTTGATGCAGTGCCGTCTGAGGGATCAGAGATCACGGTTGTTCAGCTTAGGCTTGCGTCCTTGTCCTTTACGCACTGAAATTCCTCCAGATTCCTTCAATCTTTTAATGATGTTCTGCACTGTTGAAGGTGAAATATCCAAATGTCTTCCTATCTTTCTTTGAGGAACATTGTTTTTAAACATTTCAATAATTTTCTTACATATTTGTTGGCAAACTGGCGATCATCGGCCCATCTTTGCTCCTAAAGGACTAGACCTTTCTAGGATGCTGCTTTTGTACTAAATCATAATGACAATCACCTGTTGACATCACCTGTTTCAAATCACATCATTATTTCACCAGTTTACCTGATCACTAGCCCTAAACTGCTCCTGCCACAACTGTTTTTGGAATGTGTTGCAGGTCTGAATGACAGGAAAGGATGGATATTTACTAATGAATTTAAGTTGACCAGAAAAAAACATGAATTTTTTTGTGTTCATATTGTCTGCAGTGAAATACAAGTCAAAGTAAATTTAGAAATCACTACTTTCTTTTTTTTGTGTGTTTTCCATACTGTCCCAACATTTTCTGTTTTGGGGTTGTATTTCTGCACAGAAAAAAATTTACGGTAACTTACTGGCAATTTTGGTTGCCAGAAAGACTGTAAATGAATAAATACAATTTACTGTAAAATTTACAGTATCTTACTGGCAAATTTGGTTCGATAATCAGAAAATTATTCGCCCTGTGATTTTATTTTATTTTTTCTTATTCAAATATTTCACAAATCATGTTTCAAAGAGCAAGGAATTTATCACAGTATTTCCTGGAATATTTTTTTCTTCTGGAGAAAGTCTTATTTATTTTATTTCGGCTAGAATAAAAGCAGTTTTTTAAATTTTTTTAATAAACTATTTTAAGGTCAATATTATTAGCCTTAAGCAATATTTGTTTTGGATTGTCGTTATACAATAACTTGCCTAATTACCATAACTTACCTAATTAACCTAGTTAAGCCTTTAAATGTCACTTTAAGCTGAATACTAGTATCTTGAAGAATATCTAGTCAAATATTATGTACTGTCATCATGGCAAAGAGAAAAGAAATCAGTTATTAGAAATGATTTATTAAAACTATTATGTTTAGTAATGTGTTGACAAAAATCTTCTCTCCATTAAACAGAAATTTCAAGAGTTCACACTTAGCTGATGATTAATAATAAAGCTTGTTTGGCATGTTGTCGCGGGAGAGAGCCCTGAGCTTAAAGATCCTCGAGCCCTGGGCTCCCTCCTGTTAGCAGGGCGAGAGGGGAGTTTGAGCTCAGGTAGATCTCGATGAACTCCCCCGACTTGTTTTTGGCTAATGACAGATATAGGGATGGCTAAGGAGAGATACGTGGCTTGCAAAGAGTTTGACTATGATGGCAATTTAGTATGTTCAACTTACTTAGGTTGCGTGTTTTTTGGACTGTGGTAGGAAACCAGAGAACCCGGGGAGAATGAGCAAACTCCGCACAGAAATGTCGACTGGTTTAGTAGGAACTTTAACCAGAGACATTCTTACTGTAAGGCAACAGAGCTAATCACTGGGCCGCCGTGTCGCCCATCTAAAAGGAGGGGGAGTTGGGATGGGTGTGGGGAGTCTTCAGGACGAAGATACTGAAGCCCTGTTTACACTAATACGTTTTAGTTTTAAAACGCATAAGTTTTGCTACAGTTACGCTACCCCAGAGTCTTCAAGCCCTGAAAACAGAGCGCTTTAAAAACGCTGTAGAGGCCGTTTTCGGTTTAAAACGCTGCTGCTCCGTGACAGTGTGGATGGGGGAGAACGGAGACATCTGAAAACGGAGGCGTGGCTGCAGACATTAGCCTATCTGATTTGGGCTTTTTCCTCAATATTAAGTGCACAAAGTTCAGTCTTGCATCCTTTCCTTAAGTTCTGACTTCGCAAGTTTGATATGGAAAACAAACTCCCAAGGACACGTCGGGTAAAAACAGTGTTCTTTATAATGTCATTCACATCACCCTGACGTTGTTTCACTATCTTAACAATAAAATGAAAACATGATATAAGGAACTGCCTATTTACATTTTGATATTAACAGACACCAAAAATGTTGAAGCATCGTGGAGCCTATAACATAACTGCCTCCTTTCATTTACATTGAAAATACGAAACATACCCACTCTTTTGCTGAATATCAGTTTTAATAATCAATAATGGCCATTATAAAAGTATAACGTACAATAAGTTTCTACAATATAGGAAATAAAGGCAAGCGATCAGTCAAATGTGCAGAATCAGTGTACGTGGTTGCATATATTAATATATTGCGCTCAGCCAAAATGCGTTACCTGAGAACAAGTAATAGATTCAAAAGACCATTAGATAGAGACAAGATTAATTAAATATCACGTTTAACAACTATAGTGAGATGAAATCCAGAGGAAGATCCTTGATGAACTGTCCGACGTGCGCTGCTCTCCCCCGGGGAGGTGTGCTCAAAGCTCCTGCTGCCTGGAGCTCAGACGTCCGCATACGCTGCAGCACATGCCAGAGTGTGTGTGTGGTCACGTGATGTGATGTTTCAGCTGTGTAGTGTGGACGGAGAGCGGTTCAGAAACACTGGATGAAACGCCAGTGTGGACGTGGATTGTTTAAAAACTAAAACGTATTAGTGTAAACGGGGCCTGAGATAAGAAACTCTGGTTATTTATACTGAGTTAGGAATCATCTGATTGGTGAATCAATCGTAAGCTAATGCGGGACCAGCCGTGGTCAATCATAAGCATGTGATCCTCTCGAAATTAGTTCATAAATAAACATCACTGGGGGGAAAAATATACAGGGGGGCTAACAATTCTGATTTCAACTGTATATAAATTCTAGTATGGTGATAACACTACTCCACAGAAGTAAAAAGAGTCTGCGTTGTATATTCACACTTTATGCGTTCAATGTAAACAGCGCTGCTCGAGAAAGGCAGATGCAGACGTCTGTAGGATCGCAGTTTTTATCTATGTAGCGGCGCTCCAGAACAGAACAACATTTTGTGTAAAGTTCATTCATCAGATATTGTGAAAAGGGTAAAAGCAGTGTGTGTCTCTGTCAGCGCGGCTCAAAGGCGAGCTGCTATAGATTACACCCATCCCCCTGCCACATCTAAAACGGATAATTACATATTTGTGGCCAAGGCTGACTGGCGAAAAAAATCAATACGGCTTTTTTTTTCTTCTTCTTCTTTGGGATGACACTTCATTAGGGAAGAGAAATCTGAGGCTGAGAGAAACGTTCTGCAATTAAACGCTGCTCCACTGCAGTGCTGGCGTCAGGCTGGAGCCGCCATTGATTATCTACTTTAATGTGCACACTGTTGCAAATCATTACGCCGAGAAGCAATAGTTAGTTAGCCTTTCTAATGAAGCGCTAATTGCACTAAGTAGGTTAAGATGTTCATCAAACAGCACTGAGCTGAGATCACAGCAAAAATACACTTCAACAAGCTGCGCACAAATACTTCAGACACACACAAACACACACACACTACACTCTTGTTTGTTCCCTCGATTTCATTTGTTTTGTGTCAGAGACGAAATTGCATTCAGAATAAAATCCATGACAGAAAAAACTCTAATAGAGAGAGAGAAACCGGAGAAAAATATAATTTGCTGCATTTATTGTTTCATAAAATGATCAAATGACAAAAAGAGATGAGAAAATATTTTCTTGAATTTTAGTCAAGTCTACACAAGTTTGAGAAAATGCAGATTTTGTTGCATTTGCATTGCATTGTATATGTACACACACACACACGATGGAAAAATATAGTTTTTGTTTTTTTAATATAGTTGCATTTCCTTTGTATATGCGCACACACACACACGCACACACACACAGCGCTCTTGTTTGTTCCCTCAATTTCATTTGTTTTGTGTCAGAGATAAAATTGTATATGGAATAAAATCTGTGACAGAAAAAAAATATCATTTTCTGCATTTATTCTATCATATAAAATACAATTAGAAAAATAATAATATTAATAATAAAAATGTTTTGGTGAATTTTAGTCAAGGTATAAAAGTTGGAAAAATATTGTTTTTTTTTATGTAGTAGCATTTTCTTAGTATATGCACACACACACATACGCACGCACGCACGCAACCACACACACACACGTTTGTTTTTGTGAAAAGTGGGTACATTACATAGTTTTCCATTGATTTTATACAGCACAAACCGTATTTTGTATTACCCTAACCCCACCCTACCCCTAAACCCAACCATCACAGCAAACAGTGTACAGCTTTACTCTCTGATTAAACTCATTCTGTGTGATTTATAAGCGTTTGGAGAAATGAGGACGTCAGCTGTGTCCTCATATTTCACTTCCTTTTTGTAATACCTGTGTCATACCTATGTCATTATACAGATTTGTGTCCTGACATGTCACAAAAACACATGCACACACACACACACACACACACACACACACACACTGCACTCTTGTTTGTTTCCTCAATTTCATTTGTTTTGTGTCAGAGATAAAATTGTATATGGAATAAAATCTGTGACAGAAAAAATATAATTTTCTGCATTTATTCTATCATCTAAAATAAAATTACAATAAAATAATAATAATAATAATAATAATAATAATAATAATAATAAAAATGTTTTGGTGAATTTTAGTCAAGGTTTAAAAGTTGGAAAAATATTTATTTATTTTTATGTAGTAGCATTTTCTTAGTATATGCACACGCACACACGCGCGCGCGCGCACACACACACACACGTTTGTTTTTGTGAAAAGTGGGTATATTACATAGGTTTCCATTGATTTTATACTGTACAAACTGTATTTTGTATTGCCCTAACCCCACCCTACCCCTAAACCCAACCATCACAGGAAACAGTGTACAGCTTTACTCTCTGATTAAACTCATTCTGGGGGATTTATAAGCTTTTTGAGAAATGAGGACGTCAGCTGTGTCCTCATATTTCACCTCCTTTTTGTAATACCTGTGTCATACCTTAGTCATTATACAGATTTGTGTCCTGACATGTCACAAAAACACATACACACACACACACACACACACATAACCAAATGACACACACACACTTTGGCAAAGGTGACTTGCACTTCTGTGATGGCACCATTAATGCTGGAAAGTACATGCAACAATGAAGACCCTGTACTGTTGCCCACCTTAAAACTTGTTTGCAAGAAGAATGGGACAAAATGACACCTGAAACACTTCATCACTTGGTGTCTTCAGTCCCTAAACGTCTTTTAAGTGTAGTGAAAAGGAATGGCAACATTACAAAGTGGCAAATGCTTTACTGTCACAACTTTTCTGAAATGTGTTGCAAGAACCAAAATTGAAATATGTGTTTATTTAGAAAAATAAAACCATAAAACTCATGAGGAACACATTAATAAAGTTTGTTGTATTGTCTGCAGTGAAATACAAGTCAAAGTAAATTTAGAAATCACTACCTTCTTTTTTTTTATTTGCGTTTTCCATACTGTCCCAACTCTTTCTGAATTGGGGTTGTACATTTAAGTATGATTTGTTTATCCCCCAATGATTATTGGGTTCAGGGGTGAGGTTTGGGTACATTCCTCCATTTAAAAATCGCACATTTTCGACCGAATCATACGAATAAGCAACTTTCCCGCCAATACTCACAGCAATTTTTCTTATTTAGTGGCTAATTTCTTTGAATTTCAAAAATCTCATTTGTACATTTAAGTATGATTTGCTCATCCCCCAATGATGATTAGGTTTAGGGGAGGGGTTTTGAGGGCACACCTTCTTTTTAAAAATCTTACATTTTCAAACTAATAAAATGGAAATAGGCGGCGCGGTGGCGCAGTGGGTAGCGCTGTTGCCTCACAGCAAGAAGGTCGCTGGTTCGAGCTTCGGCTGGGTCAGTTGGCATTTCTGGGTGAAGTTTGCATGTTCTCCCCATGCTTGCATGGGTTTCCTCCGGGTGCTCCGGTTTCCCCCACAAGTCCAAAGACATGCGCTATAGGTGAATTGGGTAAGCTAAATTGTCCGTAGTGTATGTGTGTGAATGGGAGTGTATGGGTGTTTCCCAGTGATGGAATGCAGCTGGAAAGGCATCTGCTGCATAAAACATATGCTGGATAAGTTGGCGGTTCATTCCGCTGTGGCGACCCCAGATTAATAAAGGGACTAAGCCGAAAAGAAAATGAATGAATGAATGAAATGGAATTAGCAACTTTTCCGCCAATGCATTCATTCATTTTCCTTTGGCTTAGTCCCTTTATTCATCAGGGGTTGCCACAGCGGCATATGTTTTACGCAGCGGATGCCCTTCCAGCTGCAACCCAGTACTGGGAAACGTCCATACACACTCATACACTACGGCCAATTTAGTTCATCCAATTCTCCTATAGTGCATGTGTTTGGACTGTGGGGGAAACCGGAGAACCCAGAGGTAACCCACATGGACACGGGGAGAACATACAAACTCCACACAGAAATGCCAACTGACCCAGCCGGGACTCGAACCAGCAACCTTCTTGCTGTGAGGCGACAGTGCTAACCACTGAGCCACCGTGTCGCCCCTCCCGCCAATGCATAAAATAGAAATGTTTACTCATCCAGAAGCTGGACAGCTTTACTTCACGTGTGACCTCTACAGTTCTGTGACCCATGAAGCGGCTATCAAACATGATCACGGGTGTCTCCATGTATCTGTTCAGCCATTCTCCAGCATTCGGGCCGGTTTGCCAGCCGGTAATAGACTCTCTGCTCCTTCGACGTGTCAGAAAATCTCCCGGCTTTGCGGAGGCATCAGGGGAGGAAGCCAAGCCCTGTTAGCTGTCATTGTACATAAAAGGATTAATGTCATCTTCTAAGAGCAGCGGGAAGCAGCCGGCTCTTATTTATTCTGCTCTGTTCTCATTCCCGCCGGCTCAGTAAAAGGGAGGAGACTAATGTCGGGTCTAATTTGTAGCCCTTTTAAATTCCTGCCCGAGATCCTTTACATATCTCTGGAGCTCAGAGTTCCTCTTCTTCCCTCTCCGATCCTCCGCTCCTTCTGGGAATCCCTTAAACCCACCAATTTAAGATGTGTAGCAGACTGAAGATTTACATGAGTTTGTACTTGAATGGCTCCGAGAGCAGAGACTGAATTTTTTTGTCCGCTAAACACTCGCGCTATAATTACCGGCTCCCGGTTTACGGCTAAAACCCGGCCTATCCACTTACCTACCATCAAATCAAAGAGAGAGAGAGAGAGAAAGAGCGAGGGAGAGAGACTGGACCAAATGCTGATTTGGAGGGTGTATAATTGGCTGGGTGTTTTCTGCTAGCTGCTAATAAGGAGCTTACTTTGGTTCCCTGTAGACTTGACCTCCCACATTTTTTTTTGTTTCGCGAATTTTACAAGGGGATTTTAATAGACGCTTTAGGCTATGCAAAACGCGAGGTGAGAGCGGTCAGATAAGACTGAGAGGCTTCTTATCATTGCGGAGGGGTCTCATAACGTTCATTAAGGACTGCTGGCGGACGTGTGATAACCTGCGCTCTCTAATTGTTTAGCGCACTGTTGTTGGCAGGTTTGTCTCCTTATTATGTGCGCGGAGTGGGATGACGCTTGACTTAATGGCTATTAATGAAACCTGAGATAGATACATCGATCAGGACACTCTGCAATGTTCTCAAACATTTGTGAATATTACAATGCGTGCTTTTATACTGCACACACTGTCAAATAAATATCTGTTAATTAACAGGTTTCGTATTTTGTGATTCACAAGTGTTTGTGGTTTATTTATGGTGGTGAATTGCATTATGGGATGTTGATCTCTGCTCTGTCGACTTTTGAAGTTTAAAATTCAACTCTGAAGTGACTTTTATTGACATTTGAGTAGTTTGAAATAATATAATGTATAAGAAATGATATCTAAAGAAATACGTCTGTAAAATAACAGAACATGTACTGGCAGTTTATTACAAAATTTTTGTAGTGTATACAACCTCAACCCACAATTCATTCATTCATTCATTTTCTTTTCAGCTTAGTTCCTTTATTAATCTAGGGTCGCCACAGCGGAATGAACCGCCAACTTATCCAGCATATGTTTTACACAGCGGATGCCCTTCCAGCTGCAACCCATCAATGGGAAACAGACACCAACCCACAATGTAGCACTTTAAACTATTAAAAATGTTAATAAAGGTCATAAATAAACGAGGAAAATTACAAAATACGGATAATTTACTGATATTGTTTACAGTGTACACCACAAATTAGAAGACATTCTAAAAGTGATGATTATATTCGGAACACACATTCTAAAGATGATACCACTTGATTGAATTTACTCTATGTTAAGATGTTTGTGTTACAGTGTAACTATTTATTTAACTACTGAGTAACATTAATTAATTATGCATACGGTATCATGCACACTTTAGTTTAAGTAACAATTCACAATATTTACTACTGGTTTATTACCTGTCTATTATAAAGATATTAACAGTTTTTTAGCACTTGTAATGTATGATCCATATTCCTACCGAATACCTAAACCCAACTACTACCTTAATAACTATTAGCAGCTAACTAGTTTATTAAGCTAAAAGTCTTAGTTAATTGCTTGTTAATAGCGTGAATTCTACCTTAAAATAAAGTGTGACCATATGTACTTACTACATGGTTAGGGTTAGAATGAGGATTTTGTTTAGTTACATGTAATTACTACAGTAAATACATTGAACGTGTAACTACGTCACCTTAAAATAAAGTGTCACCCAAAAACGACATTAGTTAACTAAAACTAAGAAATAAATCTGCAAAATAACATAAAAAATACTGGTAACTCATCACTCAGATTTTGTGCTGTAATTTAATTGACCAACATTTTTTTGTCCTCTTTATATAATAAACTTATGTAACACTAGTTTAATAACAATTCACACTATTAACTAGTGGCTTATTACCTGCCGATTATTAAGATATTGACTGTTTATTAGCACCAGCAATGTACATATTCTGCATGACCTTATTTTACACGCCTAACTTGATGTACTACTAAAATATTTTTACATATTTAGAATAGATAGATAGATAGACCATTTCAATGTGGCGAAGTCATTGGCCCGTAAACATTTCCTGCTTGTTACCAAACTATTTCATAACAGTAGCAAAAGGCAATTTATTCATATCATAATATTAAAACGGCTTCCATAACATTAATTATCAATTTGTGGACCTTTTTGGATTCTTGGAAGCTATAGAAATTCAAAATGTAATACAGGAAATACATCAGGACCATTGTTATTGTTTACATCCCTCAAAATGGTCGATAGATAGATAGATAGATAGATAGATAGATAGATAGATAGATAGAT
>CAIGQV010000260.1:2808856-2823819 GCA_903798115.1 Danio jaintianensis | reverse complement strand
TAATTGTTTAAATTCTAAAAACATTATAAAAATTTTATTGTATATGGTAAACTCTAGGTCACTTGTAAAATTGGTCTATTTCAAAAAAAGTGTAGTGTTCCTTTAATTGTTTAAATTCTAAAAAAATATATAAAAATATTATTTCTATTACACAAAGACTCGATTTATCACTAGAGCTTCAGTGGTTAATTTAGAAATATCTTTTCTCACATTTTTATTTTCATGATGCTTATGTGTGGTAAAACTAGATGACTTGTAAAATGAGTCTATTTAAAAAAAAGTGTAGTGTTCCTTTAATTGTTTAAATAAAAATAAAAAAAAGTAAATATTATTTCTAGATAGAGCTTAAATGGTTAATTTAATTTAATGGTTCACAATATTTTTTGCACCAGTCAAAACTCTAATGTCAGACGGCTGCTTCTCACTCAGGGCTGTTTATGCTAATGAGTGAGAGATGGTCACTAGTGGGCGGGGCTTTCCCCCTCTGATGACACATACAAAGGGAGAATGTCAATCAAAGTGTTTCTGCAGACTGTTTTTATCAAGTGTGATTATGAAATATAGAATTAATAACGTTTTACCATTACAGCCTAGCTATATTCACACACTGTTGCCACACAACTGTGTTTAAACCCCTTATAAAAGTGATTTTTGCATAATAGGACCCCTTTAATTGTTAAACACATAATTATTATTACTTTTTTCATGATGCTTGTATTTCTACCATTAACACTGGCCTTCAAATGAGCATTTAAGTCCACAGAAAAAGCAAAAAGTTTTGGTTCTCCCTCTCCCACGTTCTCATTCCTCCGCGGCCCGCGTCTCTCTGCCACGGCTCAGTCCGTTTTGGACGAGTGTGTGTGTGTTGAAATGGACGGGTGCTGTGGATCCGGGTTTGACTGGCATCTGGGACCAAGAGACTTTCTGTGCTGTTTCAGTCAGAGAAGGAGAGACAGATGGAGAGAAAAGAAGGAGAAGAGCGCGTGAGAGACATAAAGCGAGGGATGAGGAGGGGAAGAGAGAAATATTCAGACGTAATCGCTCACCGTCTGTCAGCCGGAGCAATCATGGACCTTCACAGACCAGCGGCATCATCACTATCTGGTTATGATATGATGGCAGAGTTCTGACCCCGTCTGCAAGAAGAAGAAGAGGATGAAGGGATGAAGGCCGATGTCATGAAAAAAAAATCACTAAAAGTTCACTAAAGTTATAATAGGTGGAATTTATAGGATTAAAAATCCTAATTTATATAACATTAAAAGCATTGTAATGACCATTAATGGGTCACACTTTACTTTAAAGGGGATGCAAAATTAGTCTCTGATGTCCCTAGAGTGCTTGTGTGAAGTTTCAGCTTAAAATACCACACAAATAATGTTTTATAACTCTCTGAAACTGACCCTTTTAGGCTTTGATGCTAATTGTGTAGTTTTGGTGACTGTCACTTTAAATTCAAATGAGACTGTGCTCTTTTCAAAGGTGGGCGGAGCTATAAACGCCTTTGTGTCAGCATAGTGGCAGATTCAAAAACAAGACCAATGTCCTATGCTAATGAGGGAGAGATGGGCACTAGTGGGCGGGGCTTTCCCCCTCTGATGACACGGCAGAATGTCAATCAAAGTGTTTCTGCAGACTGCTTTTGTCAAGTGTGATTATAACAAATACTATTATTACATTTTGACCATTAGAAGCTGGTTATATTCACACACTGCTGCCACACAACTGTGTTTAAACCCCTTATAAAAGTGATTTTTGCATAATAGCTCCCCTTTAATGTACAATTCACGCTATTATCTAAGACTTTTAGCCCAGTAAACTGCTAATTAGCTGCTTAAAGTAAAAAGATATGTTTCAGATCTAATTAATTCAAATTAAAACAAGATGCAAACACCTTAAAAACACTATGAGTGAGTGAAAACCTCAACAGATGTTCTGACTCTGATTCACATTTTGGGTGAACTATCCCTTTAAATTAAACCGTTACCAAAAATAGTCATTCATTTTTAGTTCTTGTTACAGTGCATTAATAACAATAACAAGCACAGCATTTGATTGTAATAATGCATTAGTAAATGTTGAAATAAATGCTGTAGAAGTTTATTTTTTTGCTTTATTAACAAGAACCAGCATGTACAGTTTCATTATACAACAAACTCACTTCACATTCCTTAACAAGAAGGATTAAATGCGAAAAGAAAAATTTAATATAACTAAATAATAAAAAAGGAGAGGCATAACTATCAATTTACATACAAATATATTACACATATATTTTTTTCAAATTTAGTTATCAACAAAAGTTATTAAATGCACTTTTAGTACAGAAAATACATGGATACAAACATTTTATGCAAAAATGTTTAAGGAGGAGCATATATTAACTGATTGAATTGCTTTTCATTCATTCATTCATTTTCCTTTGGCTTAGTTCCTTTATTAATCTAGGGTCGCCACAGCGAAATGAACCGCCAACTTATCCAGCATATGTTTTACACAGCGGATGCCCTTCCAGCCGCAACCCAGTACTGGGAAACACCCATACACTTTTACATGCACACACACTCATACACTACAGCCAATTTAGTTCATCCAATTCACCTATAGTGCATGTGTTTGGACTGTGGGGAAAACCGGAGCACCCGGAGGAAACCCACGCCAACACGGGGAGAACATGCAAACTCCACACAGAAATGCCAACTGACCCAGTCGGGACTCGAACCAGCGACCTTCTTGCTGTGAGGCGACAGTGCTAACCACTGACCCACCGTGTCGCCTAATTGCTTTTTTTTATTTTTAGATTTAGAAATCACTTTCATATACATTTTAATCTCTTTTTCTAGCACCATGAAGAGAGGTTTGCTTTTTGAAAACTTGCATTTGTAAATTTGTGAAATTTACAGAATAATAGAAGAAAGTTTATAATGAAACCAGCATCTTTTAAAGAGCGATCCTTAACATAATAACCCAAAATCATGTTTATAAGATAAGGAAAACGTTTTTATATATATATATATATATATTGTGTAGAAATATTTTTGTAGGGTAAACTCTATGAATTATTTAAATGATATTTCTTTAGCCTTATTTGTGATTGAAAAAATGCTGTAGGAGTATGCTTTAGTTCTTGTTACAGTGCATTAATAACAACAAGCACAGCATTAGATTTTATATAAGGCATTAGTAAATGTTGAGATAAACGCTGTTGTATGCTGTGGGTTGTTTTGGGCGTGTGAGAGACACAAAGCGAGGGGAAGAGAGAAAGTGAAATATTCACCGTCTGTCAGCCCGAGCAATCATGGACCTTCACAGACCAGCGGCATCATCACTATCTGGTTATGATATGATGGCAGAGTTCTGACCCCGTCTGCAAAGAAGAAGAAGAAGAAGAGGAAGATGAGGAGGATGAAGATTGTGGACTCGTCTGCTTTAATGGAGCGGGTGTCACTGCGGCGCGGCCCCCTCAGCTGTCAGTCACCGGGCCGGGTGTCAGGACCAGAGCCGGGCTCCAGGCCGCCGGATTACAGGGTAGTTACCATAGCTGTCAGATTACTGACAACCTGACACCCCCGCACACTCTGCGCCCCTTTAAGTGTTGCTTTGTTTCCCTTCGGCGGATGGAAGAATTACCCGGCGGTAAGAGGAGAATGAGGGACGGATACAAAAGAGTGAGTGGAGGGTAAAAAAAGAGAGACAACAAACGCGGAGGTTTTAGAGTTGCACGCTGTGTTAGCTTTGTGATGAAGTAACTCATGCTTTAGTTCAGTCAGACGCTGAACACAACCAAACACGGAGAGAGACCACGAGGGAATGTTTTAGTGCTCAAAAGATGCCCTTTAAAGGGATAGTTCACCCAAAAAATGAAAATGTAGTTAATTTGCACGCCCTCAGATAATCTAAGCTTGATTTCACGAGGAAACGAAACTATTTTACGTTTTGTCAGTTTAGTGGCTAATGAGGTATATGCACAGGGACTTTTAATTTTCAGTCAGGCAGCCCAAGCGATTCCGGTGAACTGTCGCGCTATTACAAAATCGCCACGTTTAAGATCTGATTTCTTGAAAAATCAGCGATCTTCAATGCCTGATTGATATATGATACAAAGTGGGTCTCAGATTGTACAAGAAGCACTGCATTAAATTAGATTGTTTTGCGTCATGTCTTTAAAATATGAAAGTGTATTTTACCACAGTAATGTCAATGGAGTTTCTAAGCTAGTCTGCTGCTACTGACGGCTCTAGCGTTTAGTCTTTCATCTCGTTTTACGCTTGAACAACTAAATTAATGTCTATTTAACTGAGTGTATTTTAATTACATTACAACATCGATGCTGGAACCTTATGAAATTGAAAATAGTCACATTAAGCTTTCACTGGAAGTTTATCGTTGGCTGACAAACACTAGCTGTGCGTATAGATGACTTGTACGAATTCGTACGAGTTCAGTCGTATGAAAATGCATGATATATAAAAGGAGGCGTGGCACCAAACTCCACCCCTAAACCCAACCTTCATTGGAGAATGAGAAAATCGTACGAATTCATACAAATTAGCGACTAAATCAAAAGTTTTGCATTGCCATTATATAGCGTTGTGTAGAACAGTATAGCACATCCAACACATCAACATTACTCAAAAAGTTGCCCTGTGTATCATGAGCATTAGGGGGCTGTTCACACAGAATGCATTTTTCCTTTCCAATGCGCTACATTTCTATTGTTTTTCAATGTAAACACGTGCTTGACGGACACGTGTGACGGTTATGCTTAGGTCTCACGTTTTTTGAAGCGCCATGCACATGAGCGCTGTGTTTTTAGACGCTGTGTGACTTTTACATGCTGTTGCATCACTGTTAGTTCCAAAGCAGTGGACCAATCAGAAGAGCTCGGAGGCGAGAAAATCATTGCAACTTTCTGTTTACAGGCACTCAGTGGCTTTGTCCGGATACTCTCTCGCACTTTTTAAAAATCCCTTCCAAAGTATTGCATCTTGTATGTTTTAGCCCTTATGGGTTGTTCACACAGAATCTGTTTTCTCTTTCCAATGCACTACTTTTCTATTGTCTTTTTGAATGTAAACACTGTCTGTTCTAAATCAGTGGACCAATCAGATGAACTTGGAGGTGGGGCAAGTGTTGCAGGTTTCTGTTTACAGGCGGTCAGTGGCCGTGTCAAGCCACGCTCACACTAGAGTTTGAGTATGCGATATTCTGTCGGACGGCGCTACGAACAGGGGTGGGATAAAACAAGCCGATGCAACACTGATAAAACAAACTGATGCTCCATATTTTCAATTTCTACAGAGAGGTCATTCATTTCTTTTCTTTTCGTCTTAGTCCTTTTATTCATCAGGGGTCACCACAGCGGAATGAACCACCAACTTATCCAGCATATGTTTTACGCAGCGGATGCCCTTCCAGCTGCAACCCATCACTGGGAAACACCCATACACTCCCATTCACACACATACACTACAGACAATTTAGCCTACCCAATTCATCTATAGCACATACATTTTGGACTTGTGGGGCAAACCGGAGCACACAGGGAAAATCCACGCCAACACGGGGAGAACATGCAAACTCCACACAGAAATGCCAACTGACCCAGCTGGGACTCGAACGAGCGACTTTCTTGCTGTGAGGTGACAGTGCTACCCACCGCTACAGAGAGGTCATGTTTTAATATTCTATTGGTCTCATGCATTTATGTGAAGCAAAATCGCAAGTCAGAGTTCACTAAACTCCAACTTTGGAATGCGAAACTTGTCACACGAGTGTAACCGCAGTGTAACCACGGCTTCACTCGTACCTTTATGCTTTATGCTGCATGTTTTTTCAAACCATTCCTGAGCCCTGCTTTTTAGAAGCAAAGGTGTGTTCGATATGAATGAGCACTTAGACATGTTCCTGGGTCAACATGCTTTGTTGATCCTGGAACATCATTCAAAAAAGTAATCCAAACCTAATCCCTACCCCTAAACCTAACCCTAACTGTGAATTATTGCTAAAATCAGACAGAATAATAGGTTAAACAATGATGAAGAAGCACATAGCCCTGATTTTTGCAGAATTATTTATTTAAAGGAAAATTCACTCGCGCTCAAGTGGTTGTAAATTCAACTCAATTCATCTTTATTTCTATAGCACTTTTACAATGTAGATTGTGTCAAAGCAGCTTAACATAGAAGTTCTAGTAAACTGAAACTGTCAGTCCAGTTTTCAGAGTTCAGTTGAGTGTGGTTTAATTTTCACTGCTGAAAGTCCAAACACTGAAGACAAATCCATCGATGCGCAGCTCCACAAGTCCCAAACCAAGCAAGCCAGTGGCGACAGCGGCGAGGAACAAAACTTCACCAATTGACCAAAGTGAAGGAAAAAACCTCGAGAGAAACCAGGCTCAGTTGGGCACAACCATTTCTCCTCTGGCCAAACTTCTTGTGCAGAGCTGCTGTCTAGGCGCCGGAGGCTGGAGAATGCTGGACATCCATCGTGGAGAAGCTGCAGGTGTGAGTAGGCGGGTGTACAGGCTGGCCCACAAGATCAATGCGGAGAATTGTCTGTCACTGGGGTCTTTCAGGAATCAGTCTATGTAAACCTTTGTAATCAGTCTATGTAGGAATCAGTAAACCTTTACGAACTTCTTTCTTTTGCTGAACACAAAACAAGATATTCTGAAGATTGATGGAAAAAGACATCCATAGTGGGAACAAAAAAATACTATGAAAGTCAATGGCTGTTTTTTCCAGAATGTCTTAATTTGAATAAAGAAACTCAAAGAGCTTTGGAAAAAGTGGAGGATGAATAAATAATGGCAGAATTTTCATCTTTTTAACCAAAAATCTCCATTCATGTATAATCTTTCTGACTACCTAGAAACTATTTTAATAATAAAGAAATGAAATGCCTGTTATTTATGGCCGACAGATCTGTGATTATCATTATTATTAATTTCTACATGTTCAGATTAGATCAGGAAGTCTCCACATAACAGACACAGGTAGAGCAGGAGGACTGAAAAAGCCGCACAGCAAATGAGTTCCGCTTCCTCTTTTGTAAGAAATTATGGAGGAAATGGGTCTGATGCTAAAAGGGCTGTAAGAGTGTGTCAGCGCTAAAATCACGATGAAGATCTCCCATAATGCTGAGCAGAATGAGCAGTGGTAGCTGGAAATATTTTAATGATTGAATAGACAGAGTGGGCCGGACACGGGTCAGCGGACGTGGTTACATTTTTTTTATTCGTCTCATTCGAGCGACCCTGTATAAGAGACTCTGTCATTCTACACCTCAAATGAGCACTGGGGTGGAGGAGGGCGAAAGAGAGAGAGAGAAAGAGAGAGAGAGTGAATTGTATTTGAAAATATACTTTATTACTATATTTATATAAAGCAAATATTACAGTTACGTTTTAATACCATACAAGAAAACAAAAAAATACGGAATCCAACATTATAACATTATCCTTTAATCTAGTGCTGTCAAACAATGAATTACGATTAATCGCATCCAAAACAAAAGTTCGTATTTACAAAATAAATTTGTATATATGCATGACTATATTGTATTATATATATATATATATATATTAGAGAGAGAGAGAGAGAGATAAATATATTTATTTAGTATATTTTTGCAGTTTATGTACAGCATTTGTATTTATATATACACAAACACACCACTGTAAAGCCTGGTTTATACTTCTGCGTGGAGTGATCGGCGTGACCCATGGCGCCTGCCTTGCGCATAGTCGTGCATTTATACTTATGCGTTCAGTTTGTGTTGCTCTGCAATAACACTTCCGAAATGCTAGCTGACAGTAGGTTTTTATGTGTCAAGTTTCTTCACGGGTGTTTTGTTTTTTTCTGAAAGCTACAAGTAGCTCGCTCATTCAGAGGCGGGAACTGGCGGACGTGCAACAACTTTAATCATAAAGTAAACACAAAACAACAGTTTCCATCTGGAGCTCCTTCACGGGATTCGACACTTGTAAACACTTGCTTCATTGGGCTTGCGGCTCTCAGCATCACCCACACTCATCTCAGCTACCAAGCCAACCAATCACAGAGCTTGCGCTACGCGTCGTTGCGACATGTAGTTACATATTTTGAGAGGTGTGTGTTGGCGTCAGCGATGGCTATGCGACCGCGCGAAGGCTGCGCCGGACCATACGCGTGCGCTTGATGCAGAAGTATAAATCAGCCTTAATGTGTGTTTTGTGTCATGTTGTCTTGTCTAGGGATGGCTGACGTGAAACTGACGTTTCGACACAGTGTCGAGATCCCGAAGCGCAAGTGTTTCGAAACACTGCACCGAAGCATGATCACCCAGGTCACGTGACTAAGGTGATTCGCAACACCCAGGTCACATGACTAAAGTGTTTCGAAACACCAGGTCATGTGACTAAAGCGATTCAAAGCATCGGTCATTTCAGAAGCGTTTCGAGACCTGGCGAATCTGAGTTAGACTAACAAGGTCTGCAAAAACCCTCTATCTCATGTAGCCTAGTGGACCGTGCACGTGCACAGAGTAACTGTGCTGCAAATGGCCCAAGATCGAATCCTGACTTGTACAAATATTGTGAAATTATGACTTGATGTATTTTAATAATGTTACTTTTTTATGACCAAAACAAGACTATATTTAATCACAAAGTGTTTATTTAGATGTCAGACCAATGTTAAACCATACGCATATTGGGAGCACATATTGCGCATGCTCGCATTTCCCATGTGTATCCAGTTGAAAACCGTGAGTCACATGACAAGAACTGACCAATCAGCTTCATACTTTGTATGGAATATACACATTTCGGTAGACTAATTACCTCAGACAAACACAGAACATATATACCCTCATGTTGCCTTTGTTTCTAGTTTAGCTTTGTTTGTGTAACCTCTGTCGGTGAGTTAATTAATGGTCAGGTTTACATTCTTGGTTTATGTTCATGCCCAGTCTAGTTTTGTTAAGTTCTTGGTTTGTTTGTTTTACTTGCTTTTGTTAATAAATTGCACTTGGGTTCTCTTACGATTGCCTTCAGTTGGAACTACACATGTGTGAAGATACAAACTTTTACCTTGGATGCGATTAATCGTTTGACAGCACTCCTTTTAACATATGGTTACATAAAATGAGAAGAAAAAATATATAATACCATCAACCACAGAGCCTCATATTTACACCATTTCGTTTCAGATCATCAACGAAACTAAAAATATGAATACCAACAAGTGTTCTGTATCTGACTGTATACTTAAAAAAACAATGTTAATATCTTGATTTACCCGTTCTATCTTATTTTACCTGCTTGTATAAATTGATCATTTAGTTTGACCTCTAATAGAATTCAGACATTGACAAATAAACATTTTTCCATACCATTGTAATGAATGCAGATTTATTTAAGAGTAGTCAGGCAGGCAAGGTTAATACAGGAGCAAACGGTAGCATAAGGGTAATCCAAAAGAGTAGTCGTAGTCACAGGCAAAGAGGTCGAGGCAGGCGGCAAACCAACATAGACAGTAAACAAACAAGGGGTCAAAAACAGCAAGACAACACAGGAAAACACTTTGTAATGCTCACTATGGATAACAAGACTCAGGAGTGAATGTGTGTGATGTGTGTATTTAGTCCAAGCAATCAGTCATGACGAGCTACATCTCTGTGTGTGTAATCTAGAGGTGACCTGGAACTTGTGTGTGACTGCAGGGGATAATGGGATATGTAGTTCGCTTCAGTGGTGGATGTGATGTGTAGAGTGCTCTCTAGTGTATCTGGTGGGCACTTAACTTGGTGAATGTGACAACCATATTTAAAACCAAAAATAAATACATCTACAGAAAAAAGAGATTTATTAAAACTATTATTAACAAACTAAACAGCCTCGTTGCCAAGTTCAGCCAAGTTCCCACTTTAAACAAAAAAGTGCATTCTGTAGTAACATCAGGGTTTACAAATGAATACAAATGCATTTACCGCTACTGTAAAAGTCTTAATTGTATGTCCTTAACTATTTTTACGTAGCTAAAAATTGGCTGTATAAGTGATCTCCATTCTGGTTTCACATCATCAGACAGTTTTAAAACATTACGCCATGGTTTATCAATCCTCTTGTCAGGCAACCCTTTGGCTAAAAACCAAGACACACAACAAAAACCTCAAAATATTGTACATTTCTGAGTGTGCCTAACGCTGGTGAGTGGGCTTGACAAACCACCTGTACAAAACACACTCTTTCATCTCTCTTTAACCAACACTTACACATTTGCACCAGACACTTTCTTACAATATCTTTAGAAAAAAACATTGTGCATTTCTGAGTGTGCCTCACATAAGTGAGTGGGCTTGACAAACCACCTGTAGAACACCTGTACACTCTCCTCTCCACATGCACCGCACACTTTACTTAAAAGCCATCTTACAAGAACTCAATAAGGAAAACACTGTTTACCTGTAAATGTACCACAAATCATGTCGCACTACTTGTTTTCTTCAACCTTAAATACCTCTATATCCTACACAATATTGTTCTCTTACATAAAAGTACTTGTATATTCTGTCTTAGGTTATGTGTATAGTTTAAATAAGTGCATAGTTAGATTACCGCAACGGTATGTTAGTTACGTATAGGTTTAAAACAGCCCTTATGTCCAGTGTTGTGTTCATTTTTATGATTATGTTTGTTTATGTAGCCCCGTGGTCCTGCGAGACACAGTATATGTCCACACATGTATAGCAATATGACAATAAAGCTCAACTTGAACTTGAACAAGCTCTATAAAAAGATTTACCAGTACATGAAAAAAATCAAGACAGAGAAAGAGAGAGTGGGTGTGTGCACATGCATATGTGTGTGTGTGGACATTGAAATTTACATCTCATAGGCTAGTGTACTGGAACCACCCAATTAGAGACTGAAGAGAAGGGACAGCGTTGTGATTCAGAGAGACGCCGCTTCCCCAATAAAGCCGTAGCTATCGGCTGAATCAGTGTTTGTTGAGTGTCCCAGAAAATGGGCTGGAGGATGATCTTATTTTCATTCCATTTCCATATATATCCATATGCGCCGTTTCATAATAAGTGGGGGAAAAAATCAGGTTCTGCAGATATGCATGAAAAACATTCGAGCTTCCTTCCGAAAAACTTGTAGTGAGCTGACTACTTAGGGCTGATTTAAAAAGTTATTCAGCAACATTACGGTGCCCACTTTTTAAAAAATAGATATATAATGCATTCAGCTGATCTACATATGTTTAGAATTAATGGTAACACTTTAAAGGTGTCGTGGTTTACATATATTCCATGCACTTACTATAGTAATTGCAATGTATTATGTAAGTACATGTAATTAATTAATATTAGTTAAATGAACAGTTACACTATATCTATTCATTCATTCATTTTCTTTTCGGCGTAGTCCCTTGATTAATCAGGGGTCGCCACAGCGGAATGAACCACCAACTTATCCAGCATATGTTTTACGCAGCGGATGCACTTCCAGCTGCAACCCATCACTGGGAAACACCCATACACTTTCATTCACACACATACACTACGGACAATTTAGCTTTCCCAATTCACCTATATTTGGACTTGTGGAGGAAACCGGAGCACCCGGAGGAAACCCACGCAAACACGGGGAGAACATGCTGAGGTTTGAACCAGTGACCTTCCTGCTGTGAGGCGACAGCGCTACCCACTGCGCCACCGCGCTGCCCCAATACAGTCATATTTAAGGAAAAAGACAAGGATAATTTAAAGCACCCCCTTTTGGACGACATGTGTGACTCCAGATGTACAGCAGATGACTATAATGTACAGCTTCAGTTAACCACCGTGTAACAAAAAATAAGAAGAGGAATAAGCGAAGCACCATTCAAAACGATGGTACAACTAGAAATATGTGTAGACAATAACAATTACGGTTTCACGAGCAAAAACGGTCATTTAACAAATTTCGATATTTGTCATTTGTTGTCAAACTTTAGGAATCGACTCCGGTCAACCAGTAAACTCAGTTACTGAGGTAAATTTACTGGTGTGTGTCCAGAACATAGACTGAAAAAATAGGTCCAGAGATGCGCTAGGAATTAAAATGCTTGTTCAGGAGATGTGGAAGAAGACCGGGGAGAAACGGTAGGGAAGTTTATTGCCTTCACTAGTGAACAATTGGACACAGTATAATGACAATACTGTTTTCTTGTCATTTTTCATTTTCTTGTGCACAAAGCCAAATGTATGCACACAAACATCTTATTTGATGAAAAGACGTTTATACCAAAGGCCCTTTAAGGCAAGTCATTTCACTCGGCGGCCATCTTTGAAACCCATCTCGGGCAGTATGCTCAGGCATTCTGTTTGAATGGGGAAACATCAAATTCTCCAAAATTGCTTGCCAAGCTTACGATTAAATTTCATATTAGGAAACAACGATAAAATTAAACAACAACTGTTTCTTTAATTTCATTTCTAAACGTTTGAGTCACACAAAATCTGCGAAAATTCACATCTGGTCCCAGCCCTTCCCCTGGTAATCGTAAGTCTATAGCGATCGCTGATGGGCTCGTGTACTAGAAGGCGGGGCTTCATTCGCCATATTGACCTTTTCCCCATTCAAAACTATACGAGTGACACGTCTTGTGTTTACTAAAGTCTTTGTTTATACTTGTATGTCAACTGTTTTAAAATGTATTATCACACTTGAGCAGTAAATATCTTACAGCATAAATTCAAAACTTCCAAATATTACCAAAGATCCATTAAATCAATTTTTAAAATACTATAGTAATACTATAGTAATAATATACTATAGTAAATACTATAGTAATGTGTTTTGAACCTATAGTAAAGTTTACTATAGTAAAGTACTTGAATTAATCTGCTGTGGTAGTTCTATATATGCTATAGTAACACAACTATAGTAGTATAAACAAATGACCCAATACTGTAGTTTTCTACAGCTACAGAGTATGTTATACTACAAAACACCACAGCATACTGTAGTAAAAACTAAAGTAGACTACAGTATTTATTACAGTTTATCAGTTCAATTGTTAATACTACAGTATGCTGTAGCATCCATTTACAAATAGTTGAAAATACTACAATATGTACAGTATAATACACTTCACTATAGTAAAGCATTATAGTATTGTTTTTCGTGTGGGTTAACCTCTTATATTTGCTCTGT
This sequence comes from Danio jaintianensis, assembly GCA_903798115.1. NCBI lineage: Eukaryota > Metazoa > Chordata > Actinopteri > Cypriniformes > Danionidae > Danio > Danio jaintianensis. Next base: position 2,810,633 of record CAIGQV010000260.1, on the reverse strand, counting down.
TTCTTCCATATCATTTATTTATTTTTTGCTTGTTTTGTAGTCTCTTCTCATCTCAGTCTCCTCTCATCTTATAATTGCTCATTTTGTCTTGTCTCATCTCATCTACTTGCATGTTAAAAAAGGTCCTTTTTACACTTTTAGCTTCCTTTAGTGTGTAACGTCGCTATTTGAGCATGAACAATGTCCACAAAGTACAAAGTCAATGCACTGGAGCAGGAGACATTCGCAATATCAGTAAACACCTGATTGTAGTCCTAAATGGGCTATACACAGCTAGTGTTTTTTCAGCCAATGATGAACTTCCAGTGAAAGCTTAATGTGACTACTTTCAATTTCATAAGGTTTCTTTTGCAGCATCGACGTTGTAATGTAATTCAAATATAGTCAGTTAAATAGACGTAAGCATCCATTTGGTTGTTAAATCGTAAAAAGAGACGAAAGACCGTTTAAACGCAGGCGTCATCATTAGAGTCAGGCTAGCGCAGAAATTCCATTGAAAACACTGGGGTAAAATTAATTTCCATATTTTAAAGACATGGTGCGGGAAAATATAATTTAATGCAGTGCTTCTTGTTTGGTCTGATACCCACTTTATATCGTATCTCAGGCAGGCAGTGAAGATTGCTGTTTTTAAAAGAAATCAGATCTTAAACGTGCTGATTTTGTATGGGATGACAATTAACCAGAAGCCCTGAGGCTGACTGACTGAATTTAAAAGTCCGTGTGCATAAACCCCATTGTCATGTCACTAAATCCTGAATTTAAATATTTGGTTGAGTTGTGTTTGTAGTGTGTTTTTACTGCGGTTTCACAGATTTATTTAACTGATGCACACATGATTTCTGGCCTTAATGTTTACATTTACAGACACATATGTCTTATGTAGGTATATTTTTGGCCAAAAATACACAAAAAAATACTATTTTAAGGCTTTTTTAGTTGACTCAACTGAAATCGATGTCAAGTGCAGTACTTGGGTTAAAAGTTAAGTCAATAAAAAAAAAAGCTGTGCAGCAAGTTGCCTTGCAATTTTAAGTTGAGTCAACTTTTTTACAGTGTACATTGTATGGGTCAAAGTTGCAGATTTTTCCTTTTATGCCAAAAATCATCTGAATATTAGATAATTTTCTGTGAGGATATGTTGTAAATTTCCTAATATAAATATATCAAAACTCATTTTTTTATTAGTAATGTGTCCAAGCACTTTATTTAGCAACTTTAAATGTTATTTTCTCAGTGTTTTGATTTTTCAGATTCCAGATTTTTAAAATAGTTTTATTTCGGCCGTCCTGATCGACAAAGCATACATCAACAGAAAGCTTATTTATTCAGCTTTTAGATGTATAAATCTCAGTTTCCAAAAACAAATTATATTTGCCACTGGTTTTGTCACATATATTACCAACATGTTGTCATCTTTCTTTGTTCCCCAAGTAGTTGGTCTCTTGACTTTTCTCTCATCTTGTCTTTTATTTTCTTATATATTTATATATCTTCTGTTTCATCTCTTCACATATATCTTATTTATTTATTTAACCAGAAAAAAAGAGACTCTCTGAGATTAATAATCTCTTTCACAGGAGTGTCCTGGCCAAAATGAGCAGCAAGACAGAGTTCACAGACTTTACAGGACAAACACAAAACAATTACAAATCATAGATTCATCCTCAATTTTTTTTTGTAAAGACATATGTTTTGTTTATCCTCTTTTCATCTAGTCTCTGCTCTTCTTATTTTTTCTCTTTTAGTCCTTCATATTTTCTTGTTGTTGTTTTTT
>CAIGQV010000260.1:2782240-2797684 GCA_903798115.1 Danio jaintianensis | reverse complement strand
GTCTATGCCATGCACATGTAATATGTATGTCGTACACACATGATATGTATATGTCGTGTGCACACGATATTTTTGTCGTGCGCATGCGATATGTATGTCTATGTCATGTGCATCCGATATATATGTCTATGTTGTGCACACGCGGTACACATGTCTATGTCGTGTGCACACGATACATATGTCTATTTCATGTGCATGCAATATATATATGTCGTGCGCATGTGGTATGTCTATGTTGTGCGCACATGATTTTTATGTCGTGTGCGTGCGATATGTATGTCTATGTGCGCGCACGATACTTATGTCATGCACACGCGATATGTATGTCTGTGTCGTGGGCACATTATATGTATGTCTATGTAGTGTGCACACGATACTTATGTCTATGTTGTGCACACACGATACATATGTCTATGTCATGCGCATGCGATATGTATGTCGTGCACATGCGATATGTCTGTGTCTATGTCTATGTAGTGTGCACATGATACTTATGTCCTGTGCACGCGATATGTATGTTTATGTCATGCGCATGCGATATGTATGTCGTGTGCATGAGCTATGTATGTCTATGTCGTGCTCACGCGATATGTATGTGTTTATGTATCCCGTGCGCACGCAATATGTATGTCTATGTCATGCGCATGTGATACGTATGTCGTGTGCATTCGATATGTATGTCTATATTGTACGCACACGATACTTATGTCGTGCGCACATGATATGTACGTCTATGTCGTTTGCACACGATACTTAATGTCTTCTTAGGGAAATGTCACTTTAGAGGCTCCGTAATAAATACTATATATATTTTGTTCTTATTTTCTATAGCTATAATTTCTGTATCAAATATACTTATTTTATTCGATCTGATATTGATAATCTTTTTGTAGTTTAAGGTCACATGCGTTCATATAGGCATTTCACTGCATATGACTCTGTGTGTGACGAATAAAATTTGAATTTGAATTTTGAACACACACAAACACAGAGAGACACACACACACACTCACAGACACACACACACAGCGCAGAGATTCCCCTATACATGCACACACTCTTACATGCATGCCTGCGTGAGCATAAAACACATGCTACACAACACCAGCCAAGTCATCTGAGAGTCACAGGCCCAATTATAAAAATCTGCAATCTGCATTGTTCCTGGAGCCGCTGGATCAATGCACCACAGGCATGTGCACATCACCGCTTCTAATGATGCCTTTCTGGGGCACAGACTCACACACTGCATAGTAATCTTCAGCTAATTAACTCTATAATGCTCAAGCAAGCTTCCTCAACTCTGCGGTCCCAGCGAGAGCACACACTGCTCGTATTTGTTTCTGCGTTCAGGTCCATTCTTACCACTCACATAATTATGCGCAGATGATCGGGCCAGGAAGGCGGTCGGTATATCGAGATTCACAATACGAGGTCAATTAATTACTTGATCAGAAACTCGCTATTATTGATTTGGGACTCTAGATTCCAGCTCATTATTTAGTGTGAAGAAACTTTTTTTTTTTCTCCCGTCTGGCTGGTGAATGCCTCTGTTAAAGGGATAGTTCACCCAAAAGTCATCGTTTACTCATCCTCTACTTTTTTTCCAAACCTCTTTGAGTTTCTTTCTTCTGTTTAACACAAAGGAAATATACTGGGGAAAATTGATTGACTTCTATAGTATTTTTGTTCCTACTATGGGTGTCAATGGGTGCTTTTTTTCCAGCATTCTTCAGAATATCTAGTTTTGTGTTCAACAGAAGAAAGAAATTCATAACAACCACTTGAGTGTGACGAAATGGTGAGGAAATGTTCATTTTTGGTTGAACTACCCTGTAAAAAGCATACAAATTGTAAAAATTAGTTGACATTACTTTAAAAAAGTGAGTAAACCTGTTGCTTTTCAATTAGTGCAAAATGCAGCTGCCAGAGTTCTTACCAGGTCTAGAAAATATGATCATATCTCCCCAATTTTATCCTCCTTACACTGGCTGCCTGTTAAGTTCCGTATTGATTATAAAATATTGCTTCTTACCTATAAAGCTTTAAATAATCTAGCACCTGTTTATCTAACCAAGCTTCTGTCTCGCTACAATTCAACCTGCTCTATAAGATCTCAAAACTCAGGGCTTCTGGTAGTACCCAGAATAGCAAAGTCCACTAAAGGAGGTCGAGGCTTCTCATTTATGGCTCCTAAAGTCTGGAATAGCCTTCCTGATAATGTCCGAGGCTCAGACACACTCTCTCAGTTCAAAACTAGATTAAAGACTTATCTTTTTAGTAAAGTATACACTCAATGCATCACGTAACAGTATAATGCATGAGTGTGCTCCATGCAGGTGAGTGGGCTTGACAGCTACCTGTAGGACACACTCCTCCTGTCTTAATGCACCAGACATATTATTAGAAACACTCATATGCCTTACATGTTTGTTTATATACTGATATTTTCATTTATAGCACTTCTTTTTTGCATTTATATTTAATATCTCTTGTTTAAATACACTATGAACAGCAGCTATGCTAATTGTTTTCTTTGTTCTTTATTTCCACCTGGAGATACACATCCCAAGGCCTCTAGAGATTGTGCAGCGCCATCGATGTGATCCAAGTTCTGTGAGGAGATAATGTCAACCATAGAGGACTTCTAGAGGTCTCCATAAGCTTGGACCAGGCAGTATCCTGAGCAGATGCTGGTGGTCAAGGTGGAGTGGAGAGCATGAGACTGATTTCTGAAAGACCCCAGTGACAGACGAGTCTCCGCATTGATTTCGTAGGCCAGCCTGTACACCCGCCTGTGACCTACTCACACCTGCAGCTTCTCCACCATGGACGTCCAGCGTTCTCCAGCCTCCGGCGCCTAGACTGCAGCTCTGCACAAGAAGTTTGGCCAGAGGAGAAATGGTCGTGCCTAACTGAGCCTGGTTTCTCTCAAGGTTTTTTTCCTTCACTTTCATCAATTGGTGAAGTTTGTTCCTCGCCGCTGTAGCTACTGGCTTGCTTGGTTTGGGACTTGTGGAGCTGCGCATCGATGGATTTGCTCTTCAGTGTTTGGACTTTCAGCAGTGAAAATTAGACCACACTTAACTGAACTAAACTGACTCTGAAAACGGAACTGACACAGTTTCAATTTCAATTCACTAGAACTTCTGTTAAGCTGCTTTGACACAATCTACATTGTAAAAGTGCTAGAGAAATAAAGAAAGATATAGATGAAAAAGTGAGCAAACCTGTTGCCTTAAAATTATTAATTAAATTAAATATGTGCATAATCATAAATATTAAGTCTGTTGAATATTAAGTCAACAGGTTTACTAACTTTTTTATAAATCAACTTGTCGCTTTTAAGGCAACGGCTTTACTCACTTCTTAAAGTGTATCACAGGCGTCATAAGCATGCATAAAATCTCATTCACATTCATGAGGTGTCATGTTATGATTCTAAAAGTTTAATGATAGTCTTTTGACCAACTCTTCAAGTAAAGTGTTACCCGGGGGTTACATATGCGCTGTAAAAAATGCTGGGCTCTATACAATTAATTTGTGTTGGGACAACATGAAGGAATTAAGTTAACTTAATAGTTTTTACAAATTTAAGTGGATTGAACGTAAAACAATTAAGTTATCCCCCCCAAAAAAACTCAATTGTGTTGTTTCGGCTCATTTTAAATAAGTAGTTTGAACATGCAGCAAACGTCATTTTTTTGAGTGTGGTGTCTCAAAGTGTGACTGCAATTTTGCTTTCCTGGATGTGCAAATCCACAGGGATCCACGCACAGTTCTTCTCACATGGGAAGTATTAGACTGCTGTGAGTCTCGCAGGTGCAGGAATGCTCACCTCCGCAAAGTCTAAATGATTATCTCACCCCTGTACTATCACTTCCTGTCGCGAACCCAGACAGAGAGACCCAATAGCGAGTAATATATATATATTTACTGAACAGAAAATATATGTATCAAAGGATACAAAAATGAGACAAAGAAAACAGCAAGTCCAAAAACAAAGAATGCCAAAAGGCCAAACGAAGTCGTCGTCCGACGAACAGACTGCGGAGAATCCTGAGAGACAAACAGACAGGAACAAGAACAAACAACGGACTGATAACCAGCAGTAACCACCGACTGAATATATATAGCCAGTGAAACAGGAATCAGCTGGAGGACGCTGATAAGGTCAGCTGATACGAGAGCATGCTGTCAGCACAAAAGGTAAACAAACACACACCCTCGCACACGACAACACACATGGCATGACACATAACATACAGAAAGAACACACAGACCCATAAACCGTGACACTTGTGTTCAATACCTTTTTCCTGCGTTATTTCATTTTATTACACATAACTTCATTTGTAATCTTATTAGTTTTGTTTTCTTTGCATATATTATGATGTTACCAACATCCGGTGAAAATTTTAAGTCAACAGCACCTTTCGAAATATGTTTTCTGAGAAAAATGGTGACATGTTCAATATTTATTTCCCCATCTGTAGGTGCCAAATTCTGGACTTTGTCAGTAGGGGAAACCCCCCGAACCCTCCCTGGCTACGGGCCTGTCATAATCAGGCCTTTTTTTAGGGAGTTCTGTGAAAATCATATGTCTTTTCACCTTTTCTTTTTGATAATTCCCCTTGTTCTGCGTGTTTCTGAAGATCTGCCAGTGTGTCCTCCCGGCTAACGTCTCCCAGTGTTTTAACGTGCGTCCGATTGGTCTTGGTCTGGCTTTTCGTAGAGGTTAATACCCGTCCGTTACCTGACAGCACATCTACCTGAGATGCGAGTGCTCACATAGCGGCCTGACAGAATGATGGACTGCCAAACAACACGGTTTCTGTTCCTCGCCTCTCGTTTCCTCGCTTCTCCCTGACCATACATTCAGAGAGAAGGAGTGAGTGAACGGTGTTTATGCCTCTGTCAGTTCCTCTGTCTTTTCCTTCTTTTAATCCTCTTTCTTCTTCTTCTTCTTCTTCTCATGAGTATCTCTCTAGCTGGGAGCGCTGATAAAGGATCTTTCAGGAGTCATGGGGAAAAAAGGAAAAGTAAAGTGGTGTTTGACCCAACATAACACTTTAGTTTAGGTCACAATTCACATATTAACGAATCATTAGCTGACACTAGCCTACTAGCTTAATAAACTACTAATTAATATCTGAAATCCAAAGCAAAAACACAAAGTTAAAGCATAACATAACATAACACTTTAGTTTAGGTCACAATTCACATATTAACGAATCATTAGCTAACACTAGCCTACTAGCTTAATAAATTACTACTTAAGATTTGAAATCATTAATATCATTAATACCATAAATATCTTAAATCCAAAGCATAAACACAAAGTTAAAAAAAGCCGATGACACTTTAGGTCACAATTCATGATATTAATGAATCATTAGCGAACACTACTAGCTTAATAAACTACTAATTACCATCTGAAATCATTCATATATATCATTAATAACATTAATATCTGAAATCCAAAGCAAAAACACAAAGTTCAAAAAGCCGGTGACTCTTTAGTTTAGGAAACAATTCACGATATTGACGAATCATTAGCTAACACTAGACTACTGGCTTAATAAACTACTAATTAATATTACTTTGATTGATATTCTCCCTTTGTACATGTCATCAGAGGGGAAAAACTCACATTCACACATACTCATACACTACTGCCAATTTAGTTCAGCCAGTTCACCTATAGCACATGTGTTTGGACTGTGGGGGAAACCGGAGCACCCGGAGGAAACCCACGCCAACACGGGGAGTACATGCAAACTCCACACAGTGTCACGGTGCGCTCACTCACAAAGGCACAGGATAACAGGAATTCTCAAAAACACGTAGATTTATTTACAACACACTCACTGGAAGATGGGAGACACTGGAACATGGAGACACAGGAACATTCATTACCGGACAATGAAGGAAACAAACTAAGGGGTATATACACACATGGGCTAATGGGACACAGGAGGGGAACACAGGTGAAACTAATGAACATTAGCAAACGGTGGGAAAACAGAACAAAGGGATCACATGACGACAACACAGAACGGACGCCTGACACACAGAAACGCCAATTGGCCCAGCTGGGACTCGAACCAGCAACCTTCTTGCTGTGGTGACAGTGCTAACTACTGAAACGTCACTCTAGAAACATAATAGACTTAATTTACATCTTGTAAAAAGGGGCATAATAGATCAACTTTAACGTCTGTTTCATGGCAAATTTAACAATAATGTGCTTTAATATATACAAAATATTAACCCTAATCCCTAGCCCAACTCTTTTTCAACAATTTCACAGAACATCTCCTTTAAACACTAAGTTACTTCAAAAGATCTTGTGTTAATATACAATAACGATAATCAATCAGAATCCTGGATTTGATCCGTTTCACAAAAACTTGCAAGTCTACACACATTTTGCTTTCTCTGTGGTAAAAATAGCCATTTTTCCTTGACCTACTAGGAAATTCAACAGCTGAGACTTTCTTTTTTGCATACTTAAATCCACAAATAAATATTTCCTCAGTAAAAAATTACATCAAAACATCAAAAAGTTATTAACCAAAGGCTTTAACCTTTAAACAAAAAGGACAGTTATCAGTAACCTCATGCTTTATCACAGAGACAAAAGCTGCAACAGTCCCATGTAGTGCTCTCCACTGTAAGTCTCCTTTTTTAACATAAAAATATGGAGCGCTTCACCGATTTGTGTGTCATCTACGAGAGAGAGAGAGAAAGAGAAATCTCTGTTTCTCCTTGAAGACGATGTTGTACATCTTTATATTTAGAGTTGTGTTTAGGAACACTGGGAGCTGTGCCTGTGGATCACACACACCCTCTCAGACCGGACAGATGCTTGTTCTACTTCTGAAAACCCAACACTATTACTAGTCCTGATAAAAAAATAAAAAATGGCTACAACAGCTACAATCACATCTTTATGCAACCCAGGCTCATTCAGATTACGTACCTCTATATAGATTTCTGGTGAGCGTCAAATACGTCCCAGGAGCTACGTTTCGTGCCTACGTTTCGCATTCGTGCCTGATCTTAAATCCACCAGAACCCAACCAATAGTGTTTTTAAAAGCACCAATTGACCCGCCCACCCACTTCCCTAAACCCAACCAATAGTGTTTTCAAAAGCACCGATTGACCCGCCCACCCACTTCCCTAAACCCAACCAATAGTGTTTTCAAAAGCACAGATTGACCCGCTCACCCACTTCCCTAAACCCAACCAATAGTGTTTTCAAAAGCACCGATTGACCCGCTCACCCACTTCCCTAAACCCAACCGACAGTGTTTTCAAAAGCACCGATTGACCCGCCCACCCACTTCTCTAAACCCAACCAATAGTGTTTTCAAAAGCACCGATTGACCCGCCCACCGCCTTCCCTAAACGCAACCGACAGTGTTTTCAAGAGCAATTCAGAAAAAAAAAGCCCTCGTAGCAGCCTGATTTTTACCATGTTATCAGATTTTACCCCATTCTCACCCTGTTATTTACTTGTTTATTTAATTTTTTGTCTTTTATTTTTATCTTACCTGCTTTCTGGAACCATTCTTCGCCGGACTCGACCCCCGTCGTCACGGTCAACTCTGCTCTGCCTCTCAAATCCTCCGTTGTACGCAGCGAGCCACTGGACAAACTGGTAACAACGGAAAAGTCGTCCACACGGGAGATAAGCGGTCAGCTGGTAACCGCAAAAACCATCATACCGCGTCATACCGCCCCGTAGCGTTCGTTTTAAAGACGAAATGCAGCCATACGTACTTCTGGCTACATAATTTGCGATCTCCAGAAATGTATACAGGGGTACGTTTTCAAAATGAGACCATGTTGTCTTTATGGCTACACTGTACAAATATCTGTACATTTATAATTGTCTGTAGCTCGCAATTCACAGCTGTTCTCTTTATGTCACGGTACGTAGATGAGACGAATACAAAAAGGTAGGATCCAAGTGCATTTAATGATGAAATAATCGTGTTGATAACAGAAAATGAACGGGACATCCAAAAATCAAAGTATCAAAAGAACAATAATAAACAAAACAACAAACTATGGCAAGATACAGGAACATAACACAAGCACAACATATCATACAAAAACAAACGACTAAGCAATGACAAACGGGTGCAGGGTGTATAAATAGTCCAAACAATCAATAGTGACAGGATACAGCTGCGTGTGTGATCAGTGGAAGTGAAACCCGGTGTATGTGTAGCAGAATGAAGGGAATTGTAGTTCGTGACTGAATTGTAGTTCACCAGCGATCTCTGCAGTCCTCGATCACTGGTGAACATGACACTTTATGTATGCTTTTGAATTGTATTATGGGATTTTGATCTCTGCTCTGACAACTTTTGGTGTTGAAAAAAAAATACTTCTACATACCTCAACAAAAAACTGGCTGCGATTTCAATGGTAAAAAATAAAATAAAATGCTACAGTAAAAACCTGCAACCTGGTCGCAATGAAATCAAAATGTACTCTTCTTATTTTTATATGTATATAGTAGTTCTTGTTTTAAATGATGTATCTGTGCACTTTAATTTTTTTGCACTTCAATTTAATTTGCTCAAACTCTAATCAAATAACCAATAACCTTCCCTCCCCCTTGAAATGACTTTTTTTTCACTTTCGGGTCACATGGAAGTCCTTTAGGGCGGGGCTATAGGTCATTTAGGGCAGGGCTATCAGTAGGCGTGTTTTGTTTCTGCTTTGAATTAATCTATTCATCAATGTTCCTTCATTTTGTTAGCGACCCGTCTTTCAACAACCCAATCAGTTCCCAAAGTGCGAAATCATGCACCACCCTACATTTTTAAGTTTTTTCACATTTTCACGTTACAATAGAAGAAAATAGGAAAATTGTAACTTTCATTTCATGCCGACTTTAACAGTAGGTTGCTTTAATATATATAGTGAATACCCATTTTTCAGAGTGTGTGGAAAATATGAATGACGATTTTACTTCTGGAACCTTACTTGGAACTTCTCCAGGTTACAACGGATGTTGTAGTGTAAGGAAAATATATTTTTAGTAATAACACCTAGTTAGCCAGTTTTTATTCGTTTTTTGCAGTTTTAAACAGTTCTTTGTTACCTCAGACACTTTTTCTGGAATCTACCGCTGGCTCTGATGTAAGTCTATAGTGGTTAAACTTGAAATAAAAATATCTAAAATAGAAAAGATATCACCGTTTTGAAAAAAGTACATTATATCATATCGGTAGATTAACTGTATACGCTTGATAGCTGTACTGTCCACCCATAGTCACACCTTTGTGTTCTCCCAACACCTCTGGACACTACCTCGGACACTTTTTCTGGAATCTACCTCTGGCTCTGATGTATCTGTTTATAGTGGTTAAATTTGAAATTATATCATGTAACGGTAGATTAACTGTATACACTTGATAGCTGTACTGTCCACCCCTACTCATACCTTTGTGGTGTCCCAACACTTCGGACACTTTTTCTTGAATCTACCTCTGGCTCAGTTGTATCTGTCTGTAGTGGTTAAACTTGAAATAAAAACATATAGAATAGAAAAGATATCTTAAAAAAAAAATAAAAAAGTACATTGTATCATGTAACGGTAGATTAACTGTATATGCTTGATAGCTGTACTGGGTCAATCGGTGCTCTTGAAAACACTGTGGGTTGGGTTTAGGGAAGTGGGTGGGCGGGTCAATCGGTGCTCTTGAAAACACTGTCGGTTGAGTTTAGGGAAGGCGGTGGGCGGGTCAATCGGTGCTTTTGAAAACACTGTCGGTTGGGTTTAGGGAAGGAGGAGGGTGGGTCAGTCAGTCAATCGACAGCAGCCACTGGTGGATTTACATGAGAAGATCAGGCACGAATGTCACTCCCGAGAGAAATTTGAGATCTCAAAATGCGTACACAGCGGCCTCTGGCGGATTCGCAAAAACAAAAACTGTAAAAAAATAGTCCCTCCTGGGACGTATTTGACACTCTCCTGAAATGTATACAGATCAGAATGAGCCTGGGTTGTTTAAATGTTACATGATCAAAGTACTGGTTTCCATAGTATTGCTTAAATTTGTCGATTTTTAAACCCAATTGTGGCATGAAAAACATACATAAATGATAATGTATAATATTTATGATGATAAATAATCTAATTAAAAAGAATTGTAAAAATGCACAAATCTACATACAACAATGCTTAACGACAAATTTTATAACATTCAAGAAATAATTTCCTCAGTGTCAGGTTATTAATTGCACCTTTTGTGGCTTGTTCAAACTGCTTATTTAAAATAAGTTGAAACAACACACTTACTACGTTTTTGGGGGGACAACTTAATTGTTTTATTTTCAATCCACTTCATTCATTCATTCATTCATTCATTTTCTTTTCGGCTTAGTCCCTTTACTAATCTGGGGTCGCCACAGCGGGATGAACCGCCAACTTATCCAGCATATGTTTTACGCAGCGGATGCCCTTCCAGCTGCAACCCATCACTGGGAAACATTCACACACACTCATTCACACACATACACTACGGACAATTTTACCTTACCCAATTCACCTATACCGCATGTCTTTGGACTTGTGGGGGAAACCGGAGCACCCGGAGGAAACCCACGCGAACACGGGGAGAACATGCAAACTCCACACAGAAATGCCAACAGACCCAGCCGAGGCTCGAACCAGCGACCTTCTTGCTGTGAGGCGAACGTGCTACCCACTGCGCCACCGCGTCGCCCCTTTGTGAGCAAGTGTGTGTGTTAATTTGTTTAGTGTGTGTTTCCGTGAGTGAGTGCCCCATTATCCCAACATCCCCTAATCATTATGCTCAACCCGCATATTATTAAGGGGAAATGTTGCATCACACTCTAAGTAAAGGACACACACACACACACACACACACACACACACACACGCACACACACACACACAGAGCTCGTTGGTGCTGGGATTTGTGTGGGGAAATAAGTCACATCCTAAATTACTCGGGTAGCCATGTTTGATGGTGCCCTGCTGTTTTCCTCCTCTCATAATCCCAGTGGTTCCTCAGTTTAGAGAGGCTCTCATGAACCTGTCCCTCGCACAAACACACTATAATGGCTAATTATGGAGTATGTGTGGACGTGGGGGCCGTCTGGCTCTTTGACACCGCTGTCACAGGCGGAGGGGTCACGGTGAGTGGCAGGACGCTTTATCCATCTCTCTGATCTCTCCCAGCACTGCTTAAGTGGATTCGCCAAAACCTCCCGCTATCAAAAGCGGAGCTCAAGAGCGGCTGAAAAGATAAAACTACAGTTTAAACATCTTCATGCAGTATTTCGCCTCCTCCCATCACTCAGACTTTGAAGGCCCATTGGTGTGATTCAGTGAATATTGTCAGCATCTGAATGCACACCTTCACTGTGTTAAAATAGCTGTGATTTATGCTACAGTAAAAATGTGGCTAACACTTTAGTTTAAGTAACAACTCACAACATTTACTGTACCACTGGCTTATTACCTGTCTATTGTTAAGATATTAAGCAGTTATAAAGTATAATCCTAACCAATACGTACTACCTTACTAACTATTCATTAGTAAGTATAGTAACTATTAACTACCTTACAAACTAACCTTACTAACTATACTGCCCCTAAAAATAAAGGGAACACTTAAAGTTGCAGTAGGTGATTGTCTTCAGAAACATTGTTTGTTGTGCTGGTTGAAAGTCTCTTTCACATTCCAATAGCACTGATTAAAGTAAAGGATCTAAATGTATTTATATAAATATGTATTTTTATATTCGAGGAAAGGCATAAAACTAAAAAAAATGTTGGTACAATTTAAATTTGTCTGGCAGATAATTTCCATAATTCTGATAAGTAGCCCAAACTGTCTGTCAACAAATCTGCGCACTCCGTTCATGCAGATCTGCTGTTTGCGCGTTCACGTGTACACGAGAGAGTGACAGCAGTAAACACAAATGCTGAATCAAAACTTTAGAAAATCCTGAATCAATATTGGAGTTAGTTTTGCACGCTGGAGGAAGGATGACACCATGGCTGAAGTATTTCTGTTAGACAGGTAATGTTATGTTTTAAACTATTTCAAAGTTGCAAAGCTGATGTAGATTGTGTTGTATTACAAATGGGTTATATGCACAGAAGTGTTGTTCTGCTTTACTGAGCTGCAGTTGGTTTTATATTCACATTGGTTCATTTCTGAACAATGACAACCTGTGAAGCGCTCCCTATATTGTTTACCGCTACTCTGAATATTCAGTCTGAAATAGCATGCAAGTATGGCTTAGTAATAAGTGTAATTCCTGCACGCCGCCGGCGAACCACTAAGCATACAGTAGTCGCTTTAGGACAAAGCGTGTGAGAGAGTGAGACCAGCGATCCTTGCATGCATGACATATTGCACATTATGACAAGTTTTGCTTGCTACACAACTGAAAATGTGCTGGATATAATACAGTTTTTCATTGGGAATTGTAGTATTATAAAGTACTGTAAAGTTTTCTAACTGGCGAATGACATGATCTAGTGGGTTGTCTACTGTCATCTTTAAGGTGTGCGTTCGTAATATCAGGAGGCATGGCTTTGTACGACAGGGGAGGGACTTTGTTTTCAAAGATGTTATGCTAAACGGTTAGCATTTTGGCAGATCACCTACTGCACCTTTAAACAATACAATGTAACTCCAAGTGTTCCCTTTATTTTTTGAGCAGTATATTAATAAGCAGGTAATAAGTAGTGTTTTTCAGATTCAAAACTTCAAATGCGAGTGATTTACATGTTAAGTCAGTCCAAAGACGCGAATAGAAAATCTGAACTTTAGCAGACATTCACGCCGTGTTACCCAATCTGGAGCTTGCTCTTGTAGCGGCGTGATTATGAGGTAGCGCCTGTTGTTGGCATCTCGAGGGGAAATCCTCCTGCCGACACCGGACAACAGCTCATCAAACTGGGCTGGGATTAGTCTGAAGCACCGCTGAAAGCTTCCATCATCCAGGTATAGTTTCTGGAGGAGTTGATGAACTCACAGAGCTGGGTGCACCTCTGAAAGGATCTAGTGGACTCAGACACGGCGCCGAATGAATCTACGCTGTTTTTCTGCCTTCCTAAAACACATAAATACAGCTACTCTCTCAATAAAATCCATGTTAGCCATTTAGCAACGAAACTGAATTCACCAGGCAGACAGAAACCTTGGCCATGACTCGAATCCACGTCTATTGTGAAGCGAAATTCACATGCGAATGAAGTGAGTAAAATGTTCACGCATCTATTTATTTTGCGTCAATCTGTGTCTGCTGTGAACGCCCCATAATGGCAGATGGCTGCTTCTCACTCAGGGCTGTCTATGCTAATGAGGGAGAGATGGGCACTAGTGGGCGGGGCTTCCCCCCTCTGATGACACGTACAAAGGGAGAATGTCAATCAAAGTGTTTCTGCAGACTGTTTTTATCAAGTGTGATAATAACAAATAAAATGAATACATTTTGACCATTAGAAGCTGCTTATATTCACACACTGCTGCCACACAACTGGGTTTAAACCCCTTATAAAAGTGATTTTTGCATAATAGGTTCCTTTTTTTGCTAATGGACATACATCCACTTGAAACGGTCCTATAATGAGAAGAAAATGATTTCGATATTGTAGAAGATCTATTTTTCACACTGAGGGTAAAACGTAATGTGGCTGTATCGATGTGACCTGGTGGAATGATGCTGAAACTGTTGTATAATGAAATGTAACCCTGTTCTGTAATAAAATAGCTTAAATCTTCTCTCTCTCTCTCTTTCTCTTCTGTCAGCAGTATTTCAGCAGGGCTGTTCTGCTATACCATCCTGTCCTCTGTAAATAAGCAGCTAATTAGTAGTGTTTTTGCGATACAAAACTAATGGCGGACGGCTGCTTCTCACTCAGGGCTGTCTATGCTAATGAGGGAGAGATGGTCACTAGTGGGCGGGGCCTTCCCCCTCTGATGACAAGTACAAAGAGAAAATGTCAATCAAAGTGTTTCTGCAGACTGTTTTTATCAAGACTCATTATAAAAAATAAATTGAATACATTTTGACCATTAGCTGCTTATATTCACACACTGCTGCCACACAACTGGCTTTAAACCCCTTATAAAAGTGATTTTTGCATAACAGGTTACCTTTTTTGTCTCACTAACGTGATGTCAACCCAGGCTCAATCTGATTACATACCCCTATATACATTTCTGGAGAGCGCCAAATACGTCCCAGGAGCTACGTTTTTTGCAGTTTTTGTTTTCGTGAATCCACCAGAGGCCGCTGTGTACGCTTTTTCAGATCTCAAATTTCTCTCGCGAGTGCCATTCATGCCTGCTCTTCTAGCGTAAATCCACCAGAGGCCGCTGTCGACTGACTGACTGACCGATCGACTGACCCACCCTCCTCCTTCCCTAAACCCAACTGACAGTGTTTTCAAAAGCACCGATTGACCCTCAAGTCCGCTGATGTACACGCCGAGCCACTGGGCAAACTGGTAACAGCAGAGAAGGCGTCCATATGGAGGTAAGTGGTCAGCTGTTAAGCATGAAAAGGAATGGCGTCATATCGCCCTGTAGCGTTCATTTTAAAGATGAAATGCAGCCATATGTACCTCTGGCTACATAATTCGCGATGTTCAGAAATGTATATAGGGCTACGTTTTCAGAATGAGCATATGTTGCAACCCTGTGACTTACATCCATTTGAAACTTGTCCTAAAATTAAGATCATTTGTAGAATTTTTTTTAAATTATTAATTGATTGATTGATTTATTGATTATTGTTTTTATTTATATGTTAGTGCCTGTATCGATGTGACCTGGTGGAATGATGCCAAAACAAGTTGTATAATGAAATGCAACCCTGTTTTGTAATAAAATAGCTTAAATCTTCTCTTCTCTCTCTCTCTCTCTCTCCTCTGTCAGCAGTATTTCCGCAGGGCTGTTCTGCTATACCATCCTGTCCTCTGTAAATAAGGCGTCCTCATTCTGTCGCGAGGAGGAAAAGGAGCGTTTGACTACAATGGGCTATTATTGGCCATCATAGAGATGAGACAGACTCTCAGGGGAGCACAGCGCACTTTTCTGAACTGGAAACGTCGGCTGCGTCTCACTCCGTCTCTCTCCCTGCGGCGGCGACGGCAGAGAGGGCGTTTTGGGGCTGCTGAAGGTGTGTGAGTGTGTGTGTGTGTGCGTGCGTGCGTGTGCGTGTGCATGTGTGTGTGATGATGATGATGTCTGGAAGACCCTCGAAGACAAAGATTTCACACTCACAGCTCCTCTTCTGCTTCACCCCACAAACTCGGGGAAACTTCGGAGACGTTTATTATGCTGTTTGAAGACATCTGGGCAGATATAAAATGCAGTTTTCCTCACACACACACACACACACACACACACACACACACACACACACACAC
>CAIGQV010000260.1:2766411-2776978 GCA_903798115.1 Danio jaintianensis | reverse complement strand
TCACGAGTCCAACACTCTAACCACCAGGCCACGACTGCCCCTTGAATAATGTCAATACTGAACTGAAAGCTGTACTGGAGTGTGCGTATGTCTGCAGTTTAGTGTGTTTTTGTGCCATTAATGTTCACGTACAAGCGGATGCAGCCATTGGAATGTTTTGGATCAAGACTTCCGCTCTCATTCACTTCCACTGATTTTTAGACATTAAAAACAGCTCGTTCTGCTGCTTGATGTTGCAAACTGCTCTTTTCTTATTATATTCTTCTTCTTTTTAGGTGTAGTCATGAACACACTTGTTTGTAGAGCAAGCTGTTTGAGCGTTTTCTGACGTTTGTTATTCATTTCTCCCATAGGCGACTGAATCGGAAGATTGAGGTAAATTATTCTTCATCTTATTCCATTCATCTTTATTTCTATAGCGCTTTTACAATGTAGATTGTGTCAAAGCAGCTTATCATAGAAGATTATAGTGAATTGAAACTGTGTCAGTCCAGTTTTCAGAGTTGAAGTTCAGTTCAGTGTGGTTTAATTTTCACTGCTGAAAGTCCAAACACTGAAGAGCAAATCCATCGATGCGCAGCTCCACAAGTCCCGAACCAAGCAAGCCAGTGGCGACAGTGGCGAGGAACAAACTTCACCAAGCGTGTGTCTAGAACAATCACAAAAAACGAGCTTTTACTTCCACATTGCAGAATAAGGTCAATGAACCCTTTTCACATTTCCGGGTTTCTCAGCAGCAGAAGTCATTATAGTTGGTAAACTTAGGGCGTACACTAGGCACGGTTGCCTTGAACTGTGCCGAAGTGCGCTTGTCCCCTCTCCCCCTCGGCCTGTACTCACACTGCGTTTTACCTTCTGAGCCGGAGCACACTCCAAGAGAAGCGCTCTCGCTTAGCGCAGTGGACATCACTTTAGTTATATTGTTTAGTATTATTTTTGACACGCAGTTAAATATTTTGCTGAACAAATCCATCACTTTTGAAGCTCGAAAATTATCATGAAAGTCCTCGTGCTGCAGGTATTAGGAGGTTTGCTAAAGGTGCAGCTGACGTACAGCGAGGGGTTTGCATCTTTAATAAACTATGACAGTTTGTATTCATTGAAAAGTAAGAATGATCAATAAATCCATATGAAACAGTCCCTTGAAAGTGACGCCGCATCTTCAGTTTCACGCTCAGGTGTGCTTTGCACTCACACTACAAGCGTACCGCGCTAAAGCCCAACCGAACCGCACTCTGGCACACCTCTTCCAACCAGGCCAGGGCCGGCCAACTGAACCGCGCCCAGGCACGGTACAAAGCACTCACACTTGTCAATCGAGCCGGGAAATGGGGGTCAAACGTGTCCAGGCAAGGTTCAGATAGCGTAGTGTGAGTACACCCTTAGAACGCAGTGAATGGGAGAGTACAACAAATCACTTATTTACAATACTATTTGCTGAAAATAATAAAAGAAAAACTCCACAATTGTGTTGTCAAGGAAAGGAAAGGAAAAAAAAATAGCGTGAGACTGATAAAGGCAGCCAGAAGAGAAAATAACGTTAAATTTACTGTCCCGCTCCCATAGACACTGCATTACAAACACCTCGCATAAGCGGTAATATGTTTTTTGTCAAATGACGCAAAGATGTTGAATTCCTTACAAGGAATTAAGATGCTGATGACCGTTAAACATGTCTTAACAGTGCTGTGAAAAGGGTCCATACTGAAATGAAAGCTCTACTGGAGTGTGTGTGTCTGCAGTTTAGTGTGTTTTGAGGGCAGAGGTGGCGCTGCGTCTGCTGGTGTCTGTAATGAGCGCTGGACTGGACAGATTCTTTCTCTCTCTCTGCGCTCTGTCCATCCTCTCGGGATCTCATCATCTTCCCTAACAGTCAGAGTGGGATTTAGTTCCCTCTATTCCCTCACCTTCTTCCTCCTCCTCCTCCTCCTCTCGCCTTTTCCCATCCCTCCATCGCAGCTCTTTTACTGCTTAAGAGCCTCTTTTTCGGACACTCATCTGTCCTGCGCATCTGACACACTGCTCCAAACGCTTCTTGACTACACTGACAAAAATGATTCATTGGATTTACTTAATTTTTTATGTAAGTGGTTGCAAACAATTTATATGGGCTGAATTTAAACAAACAAATTCAATTTAGTAATGTTCAACTTGGCCGACACGGTGGCTCAGTGGTTAGCACTGTTGCCTCACAACAAGAAGGTCGCTGGTTCGAGTCCCGGCTGGGCCATTTGACATTTCTGTGTGGAGTTTGCATGTTCTCCCTGTGTTGGCGTGGGTTTCCTCTGGGTGCTCCGGTTTCCCCCACAGTCCAAACACATGCGCTATAGGTGAATTGGATGAACTAAATTGGACGTAGTGTATGAGTGTGTGTGTGAATGCGAGAGTATATGGGTGTTTCCTAGTGCTAGGTTGCGACTGGAAGGGCATCCGCTGTGTAAAACATATGCTGGAATAGTTGGCAGTTCATTCCGCAATTCAGTTCATGTGGCGACCCCTGATAAATAAGGGACTAAGGTGAAGCAAATTAAGGAATCATGAAATCCGTGACGAATCAAACATCACATAAAACAAAACAACGAGAAACCAAAACGGTGAGGTATCCCAGATAAATTACCCTGTGGAGAAAACTGCTGACTGAATGAAGCGCATGCAAATGGGAGAGTACGGCTTTTTGTTTTGGGTAATAATCTGACATTAATTGCCACGTAAAAATGATTAATTAGCAGAAGATACCACCGCCTGCAGGAGTATGAGCTCTCTGCAGAACCAAAAAATAAAACTGGTGGGCGTTTCTAAGGGCGTGCTCACACTAGGTACAGTTGCCTTGAACCGTGCCGAAGCGTGCTTGTCCTCCCTCCCCTCTCCCCCAACGGCATGCACTCACATTGCATTTTACCTTTCCAAACCGGAGCACGCTTCCGTCATCGATGATGCGACTGTTCAGTTTAACACTCTTCTTTAAGAGAAGCGCTCTCGCTCAGCACAGTGGACATTGCTTTAGTTATATTGTTTTGTATTATTTTTAGTCGTTTGGGATGCAGTGACACACAGTGACACACAGCTGAGCGAACCACTGGTACAATCCTCCCTACTCTCCAAGAACTGTTCTTATCCAGAGCAAGCAGAAGGGCTGCCAAAAACACTCTGGACCCCTCACACCCAGCACACTGCCTCTTTGAACTTTTACCTTCTGGTCGACGCTACAGAGCACTGTGCACCAGAACAGCCCGACACAGAAACAGTTTCTTCCCTCAGGCAATCCATCTCATGAACACTTGAATGATAGTAATTATGGAACAAACATCACTACTTGCTATACACTTTTTATACACATAAACACTTATTTAACAACATATTTTACATGCCAATTTGCACATAACAGCTGCCATATAACGTTGTATATAGTAATATTCCTGTACATACACTTGTCAATTTGTATATTTGCATTCACTATTTACTTTTATTTTTTAAATATATTTATTATCTGTTTTTTGTCCTGTCTCTGTAATTCTGTTGCACTGTAGAAGCTCTGTCACCAAAACAAATTCCTCGTATGTGTGAACATACCTGGCAATAAAGCTCTTTCTGATTCTGATTCAGTTAAATATTTTGCTGAACAGATACACCACTTTCAACGCTCATAAGTCCTCGTGCTGCAGGTATTAGGAGGTTTGCTGAAGGTGCAGCTGTCGTGCAGCGAGGGGTTTGTGTCTTTAATAAACTATGACAGTTCGCGTTCATTGAAAAGTAAGAATGATTAATTAATCCATGTAAAACAATCACTTAAAAGTGACGCCGCATCTTCAGTTTCGCGCTCAGGTGTGCTTTGCACTCACACTACAAGCGTACATCGCCAAAACCCAACCGAACCACTCTTTGGCACACCTCTTCCAACCGCGCCAGGGCCGGCCAACTGAACTACGCCTGGGCCTGATTCTGAGCACTCACATTTGTCAAACGAACAGGGAAATGCACCCGGGCACGGTTCGTATAGCATAGTGTGAGTGCACCTATAAGGGACGTCACACGCTGGATGCACCGCTCAGCGCCGCGACACGGGACGCACATGACAGTTGGAAGCATCGCACACCAGACACACACATTCGAACGTTATTTAATATGAAATTATTCAGATGGCGCTCTGTGGTGCGGCAGAAATACGAACAATGTCCTGACTCGTAACTGGGTGCTGCGGCACCAGTGTGTACCCTGATAGAAATCTATGTTTAGAATTCTAAAATGCATGCTGCTGCGTGGCACGGCGCATTCCCGAGTGGCATATCCGGTATGCGACCCCCTTTAGTGTCCAATCATAATGGCCTGACCACACCCCTAAAACACGCATCACTGTAAGGAGAGCCAATCAGACAAATCTATACCAACAAAGTCTATGGATAAAGGTTCTTAATGGAATCATCAAAGCCACTATTCCAGCATATGTTTTACACAGCGGATGCCCTTCCAGCTGCAACCCAGTACAGGGAAACATCCATACACACTCATTCACACACACTCATTCACTACGGCCAATTTAGTTCATCCAATTCCCCTATAGCGCATGTGTTTGGACTGTGGGAGAAACCAGAGCACCCGGAGGAAACCCACGCCAACACGGGGAGAACATGCAAACTCCACACAGAAATGCCAACTGGCTGACTCGAACCAGCGACCTTCTTGCTGTGAGGCGCCGCCCCACCCAAGTTGAACATTGCTCATTGCTAAATTTAAATTGTTTGTTTAAATTGAGTCCATATAAACTGTTTGCAATTTACCTTAAAAATTTTAGTAAATGCAGTGAATGTTTTTTCCAGTGTAATCAGTGACGAGTTCGTTCAAACTGCTGAATGCTGTCTGCTTTCTTTTGATCCTTCTCTCGGTCCTAACATGTAAGATTTATCTCCTGCCTCTGAGAAACACAAACTCTCTCGCTGGGGTCTGGGGTTTGAAAGTACCCAAAGCATCCTGGGTAATTAGCCATTACGCTGCTGTCACAGAGGCTTGTGCAGTCAATACAGAGATAATTTGGGCAATGGTGAATGACAGCGCTGTCCGGCTACAGGCCTGATCAAGGACAGAGCCAGCTGCACCCGGCATCTGTCAGGACAATGAATCTCACACACACACACACACACACGCACACACACACACACACACACACTCGTGCACACGCACACATAAACATGCACACACTCACTTGCACTCACACAAACACACATACACACGCGCACACACACACACACACGCACGCACACACACTCACACAAACAGGCAAACACAAGCACTCTTACACTCTCACACACACTCACACAAACAGGCAAACACACACACTATTTCACTCACACACAAACACACACACACAAACAGGCAAACACACACACACACTTACACTCGCACACACCCCATACATACACACACACACACACACACACGCACACACAGACACATACGTGCACACACACACGTGATTGGTACATACTTATGCACACACACTCATGCACGCATGCACACACACAAACATACATACACAAACAAACAAAAATGTGCACACACACAAACACTCATGCACATGTACCCAAACATTTAACACACACAAACACTCATGCAATCACACACATGCACACACACTCAACCCTCTCAAACACACACATGCACTCGGACACAAACCCACACTTACATTCACACACACAAACTCAGCCCCCCATACATACATTCACACACAAACACTCATGTGCACACACACACTCATGTATGCACATGCACCACACACAAACACACACAATCAAACTTACACACACACACAAACACTCATGCTTACACATTTATGCTTTCACATACATGCACACACACACACACACACATTTAGCACACACACATGCATACCCACACTCACCAAACACACACACATACAAAAACACTTGCGCACACACACACATGCACTCCCACACACATACAAACGCTCAAGAATACACACATACACACACATGCACACACGAATACATTTAACACACATGCACTCCCACACTCACCAAAAACACGCACACACACACACGCACACACATACAGCCTGACTGAGCCCCAGTAAATGCAGATCCTTCTCCTCAGCTGTTTAATGGAGGCCTTTGCTCATTCCAACACCTCCATCATCATCTCTCCTCCTCTTCTCTCTTTCTTTCCCTCTTCTTCTCCTCCTCCTCAATCTCTCTCTCTCTCTCTTTCAGCAGAGGAAATGGCAGCTTACACTCCGTCTCTAAACTGTTAGAGGCTTGTTACTGCCGCCGGCAAATGAATGACATTGGGATAGAGTCCTCTCAGGCCCAAGGAGAGACCTTAAGTAATGGCAACACAAGCAGAGAGAGAGGGAGAGAGAGAGAGAGAGAGAGAGAGAGAGAGAGAGAGAGAGAGATCACAGCATAATGAAAAAGCTATTTATTTCAGTAATAAAGACAAATGTGCCACATTGATTTCAGTTTGGCTAATATGAAATAGAGATGTCGGAGCTTGTTTATTGTGTTTGTGCGCTCAGAAAGAAAGTGTCGGGTAAGCAAAGGTTATTTTACTGTCCTGACATCAGTGACAAACACCATTGCTTGGGTTTTTAAAGATTTTAGTGGAGGATTGTCTGTCTTTATCTCATACTAAATAATTATTACATTTGTACCAATGGATAATGTAATATATAATGTAATATAATTCCTTTTTTAATACTTTAAAGGGGACCTATTATGCAAAAATCACTTTTATAAGGGGTTTAAAGCCAGTTGTGTGGGAACAGCCTGTAAATATAACCAGCCTCTAATGGTAAACGTGTATTAATTGTATTTTTTATAATCACACTAGATAAAGACAGTCTGCAGAAACACTTTAATTGACATTCTGCCTTTGTATGATGTCATCAGAGGGGGAAAGCCCCGCCCACTAGTGCCCATCTCTCCCTCATTAGCATAGGACATTAGTCTTGTTTTTGAATCTGCCACTATGCTGACACACAGGCATTTGTAGCTCCGCCCTCTTCTGAAAAGAGCACAATCTCATTTGAATTTAAAGCGACAGTCACCAAAATGCCACAATTAGGGTCAAAGCCCTAATTTCGGTGCCACGACAAGGACGTAAGAAGCATCAAGGGGTGCATCAAAGGCACACATAGGTGCGCGTTGTGTCACACCATCTATAAACATTTAATTCTAAACAACTTTGAGGGATACGGACGCCGTCAGCGATGTTAGGCGTTTGTTCTTTTTGCTTAGCAA
This sequence comes from Danio jaintianensis, assembly GCA_903798115.1. Classification (NCBI taxonomy): domain Eukaryota; kingdom Metazoa; phylum Chordata; class Actinopteri; order Cypriniformes; family Danionidae; genus Danio; species Danio jaintianensis. Next base: position 2,769,728 of record CAIGQV010000260.1, on the reverse strand, counting down.
TGTATATCACTGCAAAAAATGCTTCTTACTTAGATTTTTGTCTTGTTTCTAGTCCAAATATCTAAAAATTCTTAAATCAAGAAGGATTTTCTAGACAAGCAAAACATATTGTGCTGTTTTCAGAAATAATATGCCAATATTGAGTGAGTTTTTCCTTAAAACAAGCAAAGTAATCTGCCAGTGGGGTAAGAAAAAATGATCTTGTTTTTCCTTTTGATATAAGATTATTTTGCTTACCCCATTGGCAGATTATTTTGCTTGTTTTAAGGAAAAACTCACTTAATAATGGCATATTATTTCTAAAAACAAGACAATGTGCCCTATCATACACCCGGCGCTATAAGGCGAAAGACGTGTTTGGCGCGATGTGTTGCTATTTTCAGACCAGCGCAGCAGTAATTTTCACCTTTGCGCCACGCTGTTTAAATAGCAAATCCATTTGCGACACTCTGTGGACTCATGGGTGTGCTGGTCTAGAAAAGAGGTGTGTTGTTGGCGCGTTGCTATTTTGAGGAACTAAAATAGACTGTGCTGGACTTTAGACCTGCTTTCAGCTGGTCTATTGCACAGAGCATGCTAGTTGTGCGCCTTAAACGCCTACACATTGCTTAATACACGCAGGATGTACAGCAATACACAAATATCTTTACATATGAAAAAGAATTAAAGGATTGAAATGTTACAAAAAATATTTTTTGCTACATGAATATAAAAACCACTGCCTCCATGCCTTCTTCACCTCAGGGGGCTTTTTTCAGTTTATTCATGACAACTTGCTTTTGTATAACATTATTATTATTAGTAGTATTATTTATTATATGCAAGTTTATATTTGTTTTATTAAAAACAAGTTTAGATTTGTCCACCTGTCGGGTTTTGGAGACGTCTGCATCACCATATGGGGCATAAGAACAGGACGTGTGTTTGGATATAACTCAGTTTTTTGACCACACTTCATTATTATTGTTCATTTATTCGTTTGCTGGAAATTAGAACTGAATTTAGAAATAGTTTTGAAACAAATCTCTGCGCTTAACAAACAAAAATAAATATGTAGGCTAATGGATGTCTTCAGTGGAGTGAGTTTCCACCGTTTCCTTATCCACGAAAGTAAAGGAGTAAAGTAAAGAGAAAGTAAAGAGGCTGAATGGAGGAGGCTCGTTCTTCATCCTCGCACCGCAGATGGTCTGTTTAACTGTTTTCTCACTAGTAAAGCGTTCAGTTTTTCCACTTACAAAGTCCGCCATGTAAATAGCAAATGCGCCACTGTGCGACGCAACTGACTCTTAAAGGGAATGGGAGATGAGACTCTGATTGGTTTAATGCACGTTATGCTCAAAACACACCCAGAACTCGTTAAGAGAATAAGCACAACCCTGTTAGACCATGTGCCGAGGCGCAGAGCGTATTTTTCTGTCCTTAAAATAGCAAAAGTGGATTCGGACACAACCTTAATGCTTTTGCAGCTTTAGACGTTGCGCCTAGATCGTTAAAATAGAGCCCTATATGTTTTGCTTGTCTAGAAAATTCTTTCATAACAGAATTAACACATTATAATTGTAATGATATTGTAATTACGTTTTAATTCATATCTAAGAGTTAGCTCTGCAATAGACTGCACGGCTTTATATATCCATTTTAATATTCTTCACATTTTTGGGGGGGGGGGGGGGGGTTTCTCAAAATTCTTTTTTTCATTTTTTATTTTTCAGTTTTCCTTTTGCCTCTTCTTTTTTCCAAGTTTTTATATATTTTTTGCCCCATTTTAGTGCTTATTTAAATTTAAAATGTACTAATCAAAAAGCAGGCGGCGCAGTGGGTAACGCTGTTGCCTCACAGCAAGTTGGCATTTCTGTGTGGTGTTTGCATGTTCTCCCCGTGTTGGCGTGGGTTTCCTCCGGGTGCTTCGGTTTCCCCCACAGTCCAAACACATGCGCTATAGGTGAATTGGGTAAGCTAAATTGTCCATAGTGTATGTGTGTGAATAGGAGTGTATGGGTGTTTCCCAGTGATGGGTTGCAGCTGGTAGGGCATCCGCTGAGTAAAACATATGCTGAATAGGTTGGCGGTTCATTCCGCTGTGGCGACTCCTGATTAATAAAGGGGCTAAGCCGAAAAGAAAATGAATGAATGAATAATCAAAAAGCATGTGCAATGAATGGAAAAACAAATATTTATGAATACATTTGTTTTTACATTTACATACAATTATATTTCAGGAAACCTATGAAGCATTATATAATTTTTTTATATACATTTTATACTTTTGAAAAATGTTATTTTGTTATAAAAAAAATTGTATATATATAAAAATAATAATAATAAAATAAAATAATAATAATTATTATTAGTAGTATTATTACTCACTAAACCCACAATCCCAATTTTCATGATGCACATATTCAGCCTCAGTACTCATGATTACCGTCAGATTTCAGTGTGGCTGTAATATGGATGTGTTATTATAAGGACTGTCAATATGACATTAATTAGTATGATTCATTATTTTTGCAAAGAGGCTGCAAAACAAATCACTAAATCTTTAGTGCATGCTTACAGGAACTAGATACAAATAAATGTATTGTAGGAGAGGATTTTCTAGTGTTTACCAGAGAATACATTAATTCATTCATTTTCCTTCGGCTTATTTCCGGCCCTTTGTTCATCAGGTGTTGCCACAGTGGAATGAACCACCAACTTATCCAGCATATGTTTTACACAGCGGATGCCCTTCCAGCCTCAACCCAGTACTGGGAAACACCCATATACAGTCATTCACACACACACACACACACACATACATTACGTCCAATTTAGTTTCTTCAATTCCCCTATAGCGCATGTGTTTGGACTGTGGGGGAAACCGGAGCACCCAGAGGAAACCCACGCCAACACGGGGAGAACATGCAAACTCCACACAGAAATGCCAACTGGCCCAGCCGGGACTTGAACCAGCGACCTTCTTGCTGTGAGGCGACAGTGCTAACCACTGAGCCACCGTGCCGCCCAGAATACAAACAGAAAATAAAATAAATAAATAAACAGTCCCTCCAGGATATTTCTATTTTTTTTTGCAGCCTAAAATTATGGCTGTTTTTCTTTTCTTTGATATGATATTATTATTTTTCATCTTTTTCAATAGATTTTTTGTAAACATAAAAAGTATTACATCAAAGGTAAAACATTTTTTAAAATAAAATTAAAAGCAAGCTCCTTTGAATTTTGCAGCATTTTCTTGATTTTCCTTTAAATTTTGCTCTCAAAAAATATTGTTGTAACCCGACGTTGGGTCAAATATGGACAAACTCAACCACTGG
>CAIGQV010000260.1:2704273-2717384 GCA_903798115.1 Danio jaintianensis | reverse complement strand
ACACACACACACACACACACACACACACACACACACACACACACACATACACACACTGACAGTTTTAACGCCCACAAGAGGATGTGGAGACGAATAAAAGTGAATGAATAGTAGAGTCGACATCAGCGGATATTATCAATGGCAGCTTTTGTTTCCGTGTGAGATGATTGAGATCTGTAAAAATACAAATATTTCCGTCCGAAGTCTCGACCGATTCACGTCAGAGCAGGAAATGCCTGTACAAGACAATATACCAAATTACCGTGTTTATACCCTCCTTCCTGCTGTTAAACACAATGTTCTTTGTGTCTTGGTGTGAAATTGTACAGTGTTTTGGGGGAAACAGGATCTAAAAGTATTAGTAATGACACTAATTTCCCGTTTCCCTAAAAGTCACACTACAATATTATCAGTCAAGAACATCCCTATTATGACTGGACAACATTATGTGAAGAATTGGAAGCTAAAAATATGTAGTGAGCATCAATTTAGGTTTTTACACCAATATATTTTATTTTAGAAAACACAACTAACTTGGTTTGCGTTTGAGTTTTGAACTTAGAAAGTAGGGTTACCTGTAAATAATCAGTCGTTAATACTTACATCCAGTTTAAATGCATTTTATTTTATAGTCTTTTCTGAACAATGTAATTTCTACAATAGTTTATTATTGTGTTGGCATTTATTTCTGCATTAACCCTCTAAAGAGAACATGAAACTATTTTTATTGTATGTTAAAGGGATAGTTCATAATAATGATAATAATTCCTTACATTTATATAGCACTTTTCTGGACACTCAAGGCGCTTTACACATTTTTGGGGGAATCTCCTTATTCACCACCAGTGTGCAGCATCCACCTGGATGACGTGACGGCAGCCATATTGCGCCAGACCACACACCAGCTGATTGGTGGAGAGAAGACAGAGTGATGAAGCCAGTGGGGATGGGGGGAGGCCATGATGGAAAGAGGCCAGTGGGCAAATTTGGCCAGGATGCCCCTAAACCGCTACTCTTTTTCAAAAGACATCCTGGGATTTTTAATGACCACAGAGAGTCAGGACCTCAGTTTAACGTCTCATCCGAAAGACGGCACTCACTGAGCAGTATAGAGTCCCCTTCACTACACTGGGGCGTTAGGACCCATACAGACCGCAGGTTGAGCGCCCCCTGCTGGCCTCACTAACACCACTTCCGGCAGCAACCTAGCTTTCCCATGTGGTCTCCCATCCAGGTACTGACCAGGCCATAGTGTCCATAGTGTATGAGTGTTTATGGATGTTTCCCAGTGTTGGGTTGCAGCTGGAAGGGCATCCACTGCGTAAAACATATGCTGGATAAGTTGGTGGTTCATTCCGCTGTGGCGACCCCTAATTAATAAAGGGACTAAGCCGAAAAGAAAATGAATGAATGATAGATAATGGCAGGCTGCAATGTCAAACAACGATAATTCGCAAATAAATGCATGCGATTATATGCATTAGAACAATGTTGGTCTAATAAATGTTTATTATTGTGTGTATGTGTGTGTAACTTGTATTCCTTAAGCTGTGGGGACCAGATAGCCCCACAATTGTAGCAATAACCAGTAAACTTTGACCTTGTAGAGACTATTTTTGGTCGCCATGAGGAAAATGTCTCATAAATTACACAGAATGAAGTATTTTGAAGATGTTACAATGCAGATTGTTTCCTGTGAGGGTACAGTTGTGGAAAGAGAACAGAATATACAGACTGTGCACTATAAAAATCATTACGTCTATGAGAAGTCCCCATAAAGATAGCAAACAAAGTGTGTGTGTGTGTGTTAGGCTCTGTAAATGTTTGTGTGCATGTCTCCAGGAATGTGTGATGCTGTGTAGAAGCCGGCGCCTCTCATGTCTGAGGTTTACCCATAATCCCTCTTTGATCTGGTGATTTGATGGGTTTAGTGTATCTGCGGCCGCATGATCAGCAGCGGCTCAGAGTTTAGCAGATCACACGGCTGTTTGCCTCTCGCTGTCACTACAAACAAACAGAGCTAAAGACTGCTTACACATGTTCCTCTGGCTTCTGGAAAGATCTAGGCAGAAGGAAACTGCTCATATGGCAGGTTTTTAGCCTTGTTTTTATAAAAGGGAACCTATTAGCCCCCTTTGTACAAGATGTAAGCGAAATCTCAGAGGCCTCAGAATGTGTTCGGGAAGTTTCGACTGAAAATACCTAATTATAGCATGCTGTAGATGCCCATATTTCAGTTGAAGCAAAAAAAAAGAAGCTTTTTCATGTGTGTCTCTTTAAATGCAAATGAGCTGGTGCTCCCCACCCACTTTCTAGAAGAGGGTGGAGCCTTTAGGGTTGTCACCATACTGGAATTCGATACCAATCGATACTGAAATTTTAAAAACGTCCATTTCCCGCTAACATTTGAGCGCTATTGAGCACGTTCTTAAACAGCGCTGATTTGCCATTGTGTTCAGGTGCTCAACAGAAATGACTGTGATTGGCCGTGAAGGTCATCATTCACCGAACTCACCGCTGTTTACTGAGCGTAACCACAGATACAGGGACACTGGAGCATTTCAAAGTCACATCAATCAGCTGGTTTTTCTATAAGCGCAAATATTAGCAGGAAATGGACGTTTTTAAAATTTCAGTATCGATTGGTACCGAATTCCAGTCTCGTGACAACCCTAGGAGCCTTTACATCCCTTTACATTGTCAAAATATTCCACGTGATTTCAGCAGTGGTGGCAAGAGTACAAAAAAAATCATACTCAAGTAAAAGTACCATTAATTACTCAAAAAGTAGTACAAGTAGAGTAAAAGTATCTGTTGTAAATATTACTCAAAGTACGAGTAAAAAGTAGCCCTTTTGAAAGTACTCAAGAGTAGTGAGTATTAGACTGTGAAACGTTGATACATTTACATGCAATTTGTGCGTGTGTGTAAAAACGTAACATTCTGTAGTGCATTTGGGTATTATTTAAGGTCATTTGGCGCTTTCAGTCATCTTCTTATCAGTGACATGCAGTCTGAACAGTCATTGCGTATAACTATTTTGTGTCTTGAGGATGTTCTGTATTTTTCTATGTGCGATTTGATTGGACGAGAATCACAGGATTGATTATTCTACTTTCAAGAGTTCACACTTAGCTGATGATTGATAACAAGGCGTGTTTGGCATGTTGTCCCGGGAGAGAGCCCTGAGCTCTGAAGATCCTCGAGCCCGGGGCTCCCTCCCATTTCATCGGGAGAGAGGGGAGTCTGAGCTCAGGTAGGTCTCGAGAGCTCCCCTGAATTTGTTCTTTCGGCCTATTATTAGGTATTAGAGGTTGCCACGGCGGAATGAACCACCAATTCTACCAGCATATGTTGAAATATGAAATATGAAACCTAGTACTGAAATGCTCCTATACTGTGCCAATTTGGTTTATTCAATGCACTTATACCGCATGTCTTTGGACTGTGGGGGAAACCAGAGCACCCGGAGGAAACCCACACGAGCACAGGGAGAACATGCAAACTCCACACAGAAACGCCAACTGGCCCAGCTGGGACTCGAACCAGTGACCTTCTTGCTGTGAGGCAACAGTGCTAACCACTGAGCCACCATACTGCCCTATCCTGGATTAATATAGGAAAGAGGGGGAGGAGTAGGGGTGGATCGGGGGATTCTTCAAGACGAAGATGACTAAGGTAAGAAAATGTGGTTATTTATTGTTCGTTTGGATTCATCTGATTGGTAAATCATGTGATAGCTAATGTGGGACCAGCCATGGTCAATCATAAGCACGTGATCCTCTCGAAGTTAGTTTATAAATAAACTTCACTAAGCCAATCTCCATAGACAAGACAATTCCTGAGAAAAATGACTCGATTACAGTCATTTGACTATTTGGAAGTTGTTACTTCACACCACTGCATTCCAGTGGTTCTACTGTATTTATACGAAGCTCAAGAACACTTTGGTATGACAAAACCCCGCTGTAAATAAGACTTTGTTCACAAATGTCTTCTTTCTCACACAGGTTAGTGTGTGTGTTTACTACGGACAGTACAACATATTGCCATTAAAGTCAGCAGTGTTTTATTGCACGTAGTAAGTGCGCACCAAAAACCTGATGCGAAAGACATTGGCGAACAAAGTCTTTTTTTTTTTGGTTAAATATAATTTTTTTTATATAAACATTTGAACATAAAACGATGATTTTTCCTATAATATTTTTTCTTCTGGAGAAAGTCTTATTTGTTTTTTGGGTCAGTCAGTCAGTCAGTCAGTCAGTCAGTCGACAGCAGCCTCTGGTGTATTTATGTAGGAACAGCAGGCGCAAATGGCACTGGCGAGAGAAATCTGAGATCTCAAAAAGCGTACACAGCGGCCTCTGGTGGATTCGCTAAAACAAAAACTGCAAAAAAACTTACCTTCTGGGACGTATTTGGCGCTCTCCAGAAATTTATAAAGTTGTACATATTCAGAATGAGCCTGGGTTGGCAATATTTGTTTTGGATTGTCTCCAGAACAAACCACTGTTATACAATGACTTGACTAATTACCCTAATTTTAACCTAATTACCCTAGTTATGCCTTTAAATGTCACTTTAAGCTAAATACTAGTATCTTGAAGAATATCTAGTCAAATAGTATGTGCTGTCATCATGGCAAAGAGAAAAGAAATCAGTTATTAGAAATTAGTTATTAAAACTATTATGTTTAGAAATGTGTTAAACAGAAATTGGGGGAACAAATATACAGGGGGGCTAATAATTCGGACTTAAACTACATAATAACTTTAACCGTTAATAGCTATTATTCATTCATTCATTCATTTTCTTTTTTCGGCTTAGTCCCTTTATTAATCTGGGGTCGCCACAGCGGGATGAACCGCCAACTTATCCAGCATATGTTTTACGCAGCGGATGCCCTTCCAGCTGCAACCCATCTCTGGGAAACATCCATAAACACCCATTCACACACATACACTACGGACAATTTTAGCTTACCCAATTCACCTATAGCGCATGTCTTTGGACTTGTGGGGGAAACCGGAGCACCCGGAGGAAACCCACGCGAACACGGGGAGAACATGCAAACTCCACACAGAAATGCCAACTGACCCAGCCGAGGCTCGAACCAGCGACCTTCTTGCTGTGAGGCGAACGTGCTACCCACTGCGCCACCGCGTCGCCCTTAATAGCTATTAGTTACTAGTTAATTAGTTAAAGTCATTAGTAACTAATAAACTTTTCAGAATTTGATTGAAATGCAATAATGTGCACCTTCTGTAAGCCGCTTTGAAACAATAATTATTGTGAAAAGCGCTATACAAATAAACTTGAATTGAACTGAATTCTGACGTAACTGGTTGGATGTATGTACTATTTTTCACACACACACACACACACACACACACACACACACACACACACACACACACACACACACACACACACACACACACACACACACACACACACACATATATATATACAGTAGTCAAGGTTCGAAGTGAATCAAAAATGTTTTTCAAAATAGTCAGAAATGGGTGTTGTTCAATAGTTTTAGGACCACTTTGATGAAAGGCGATGATGCACTTCAAACATTGACTACTGTATTAAAAAAATAGTTATTTAGCTCAGAATACATGTCAGTATGGTGCTCACAGATGGTGGTTGGGTAGTACATGTGTGCATGATGCTGCAGAGACAGACAGAAGTGCTTATTAACCATATATCCCTATTGTTTCATTGTATCACTAATTGTTTGTTGGTACACCGAGAAGCCATATTGGATTCTGAAGTCAGGATTGAAAAGCTTCAGTGTCATATATTATCAATGTTGTTGTCTGTACTCCAAAAATATGACATGGATCCATGGAAATGACTAGAAACACTGTATATAATGTATGCCAGGGCAGTAGATGGTGATGTTATTCAATGTTAGGTTGAACATAAAAAATACAGCACCCTTACCCTGGTTTCCGTCACAGATTTGGGCAAAGCCTAAGTCAGAAATCATGATAATAGAAGTTGGTAGGTTTATGCATAATGCAGTAAATTGCACAGGGCATTGGTTTTAACTGGAGAAGTAGATGTCCTATCAACACATTATTTGCAGAAGACCTATTGGAACCCGCATGTTCCCAAGATTTTCACAAAAATCAGTCAAGTTTGGTGAAGTACAAATCATGGTTTGGGGTTACATTCAGTATGGGGGCGGGCGAGAGATCTGCAGAGTGGATGGCAACATCAACAGCCTGAGGTATCAAGACATTTGTGCTGCCCATTACCACAGGAGAGGGCAAATTCTTCTACAGGATGGCGCTCCTTCTCATACTTCAGCCTCCACATCAAAGTTCCTGTAAGCAAAGAAGGTCAAGGTGCTCCAGGATTGGCCAGCCCAGTCACCAGACATGAACATTATTGAGCATGTCTGGGGTAAGATGAAGGAGGAGGTATTGAAAATGAATCCTGCAAGAACGCTTTCTTTGCCATTCCAGATGACTTTATTAATCAGTGATTTGAGTCATTGCAGAGATGTATGGATGCAGTCCTCCAAGCTCATGGCAGTCATACACAATATTCATTCTTCTTCCACTGCACCATGACTTTATATTCTATACTGTACATTATTTTCAGTGACAAGACTTTTGTCTCAGCAGAGTCAGACCTTACTGTCCTAATTAAATAATGAAAAATCAAGGCATGATCATATTTTATTTTGGTAAAATAACCGTAATCTAGAGGCTTTTGCCTTTCATATAAGCCACTTCTGATACCAAATGATCAACTAGAAGTCAAGTTATTATTTGTTGTTCCTAAAACTTGGATAGGCGACAAGACTTTTGTCAGGTAGTGTATAGTTGTCTGCTAAAGCCTGAATTTAATCTGCGAATATTAGGATGCTGTAGTTTGTCAAATCGACAAAATCCCATCACGCTGCTTTGTTTACTGCAATAACCAAGGCAACACCGTTATTCCTGCTGTTCTACAGGTGCCCCCTGCTGGAAGAGAGGGATTTAGCATTTTCAGCATATGAATAATGTTTTACTTTAGGATTAGTTTCTTACAATCAGTATTTAGCAAATTTACTGTAAGATAAAGTATCGCCAGTGTTACCGGTTGAAACCTAAAGTCGCGATGAGGTTTTAAAATGTATATAAATAGTCTTAAAAAAGGCCTTAAAAAGTATTAAATTTCACTGTATTGCTATGTTTCCATCCACCTATTTTTATGTGCATTTTGGATATGTGCATAAAAAACAGTTGATGGAAACGCCAAGTTTTAAAAATGCAAATAAAAAACATATGCGTGTAACTTAGTAGTAGGGATGTCCCGATCAGGTTTTTTTGCCCTCGAGTCCGAGTCATTTGATTTTGAGTATCTACCAATACCGAAACCCGATCCGATACTTCTATAATACATAAAAAAGAATAAAGAAAAGTGAAGAAACAGATACAGGATGTTCCTTATTTTTTATTTTTTATTCACCTTATTTTAACATTCAACGACTCTGTTAACAAACAGAGCACTTCAGTGAGGTATCTTGAACAATCAAGTAATAAATAACATCAATTCTTCACTTTTGGACTTTTTTGGAACAGTAAATATAAAAAAGTCTGATATAAAAACAAATATCACCTCAACTTAAAAGACCCGGCAGGCAATCCCAAGTTTACATATCTCACAGTTTGCTATGGCAATGTTGTCGTCATCAACTTTATAATACCTCCAGACAGCAGACATACTCGGGCTTTCTGCTTCAAGCTGCTTCCGTGTTCTACTTTGCCGGCATTTAACCAATAACGTCTCTGCAACAAAGTGATGTCATGCCGCACGTGTTGCTGTTTGTGTGTGAAGTCAAGAAAGAGGTCTAACTCTGTGCCACTGCATATATATATATTCGAGTTCTGATCGGGAGGTAATGTCCGATTCCGATTAAGTCTGAAACCGTGTGATCAGACCCGATTTCCAATCACGTGATCAGATCTGGACATCCCTACTGAGTAGGAAAAAATTTCATTCGATAAGAAAAGATGCGCATAAACTACGATGGAAACACTTTTACTAAACAAATTCCAGTATGGGGCTGCATGGTGGCACAGTTGGTAGCACGTTCGCCTCACAGCAAGAAGGCCGCTGGTTCAAGTCTCGGCTGGGTCAGTTGGTGTTTCTGTGTGGAGTTTGCATGTTCTCCCCGTGTTCGCGTGGGTTTCCTCCAGGTGCTCCGGTTTCCCCCACAAGTCCAAACACATGCGCTATAGGGGAATTGGGTAGGCTAAATTGTCCGTAGTGTATGAGTGTGTATGGATGTTTCCCAGTGATGGATTGCAGCTGGAAGGGCATCCGCTGCGTAAAACATATGCTGGATAAGTTGGCGGTTCATTCCACTGTGCCGATCCCAGATTAATATAGGGACTAAGCCGAAAAGAAAGTGAGTGATGAATTCCAGTATGCGCATTAAAAAAGTCATGTGATTTTGTAAAAAGAGATCATGTGATGATAAAAGTGTGTGTGAATGGACGAACCAGCAGGCTGAGCACAGTTTTGGTCATTCTAAAACACCATAACCATTTCAGTATTAGTGTTATTATATTATTAATTACCTCCAGAACTGTCTAGAGAGTCTGTGCTCCGCATCTCACGCCTTCATTGCGTGTCTGCATTGTCTTCTTAGGTGCAGGTCATTTATTAAATAAAGAAAAGATTGACGCAGCTTCTCCCACCGCAGCAAATTCTGTTTTTACTGTTGATATTTGGCGCCAGTTAATCAGGAAGTGACGATTTTGTTCTCTTTGACTCGTTGGATGGAAACGCTCCTTTATTCGCACGTCTTTTATGCGATATTCCAGTTTTGCACATAAATTTAATTCGCATCTTTGGATGGAAACATAACTTATGATTCCTGTATATACCCTGTTAATATGAGTTGAACCAGCACAATTCTTAGGTTTTTTAGAGGACAACTTAATTGTTTTATATTCAGTCCACTTAAATTTGTAAAAAACGATTAACTTAATCGATTTGTGTTGGGACAACATGAATGAATTGTGTGGAACCCTGCATTTTTTACAGTGCAACATTAAAGTGTAATCATGTCACTTTTACGTATGTCAGGTGATGTATAAATGTTAAAAAAAAGCTATTTCCATTGCACTTTTGTGAAATTATCTTTTTTTTGAATGATCTGAAAAGCCAGACCATGCGTTATTTAAAACTAAATGAACTGTGTGCGGCACGGTGGCTCAGTGGTTAGCACTGTCGTCTCACAGCAAGAAGGTCGCTAGTTCGAGTCCCGGCTGGGCCAGTTGGCATTTCTGTGTGGAGTTTGCATGTTCTCCCTGTGTTGGCGTGGGTTTCCTCCAGGTGCTCCGGTTTCATCCCACAGTCCAAACACATGCGCTATAGGGGAATTTTGTAAACAAAATTGGCCGTAGTGTGTGTGTGTGTGTGTGTGTGAATGAGTGTGTATGGGTGTTTCCCAGTACTGGGTTGCGGCTGGAAGGGCATCCGCTGTGTAAAACATATGCTGGAATAGTTGGCTGTTCATTCCGCTGTGGCGACCGCTGAAATAGAGACTAAGCCGAAGGAAAATAAATGAATGAATGAGCTGTGTGCATGATTATAAAAATTAAGTTAGGTCAACTTAACAGTTCCAAGTTACAGCAGGGTTTAGTCAATTTTAAGTCAAGCAATAGTGTTGGGTTGTTTTTAAGATCTCACATCTACTTATAGACATTATATGTATATTTATACATAATGTGGATGATGTCACCTTTTCATTAACTTGGGTTAAAGGGATATTTCACCCAAAAAAATGAAAATTCTGTCATCATTTACTCATACTACACTTCTTTGTTGAACACAAAGGAAGATATTCTGAAGAATGCTGGAAAATGATGGATTTTTTGTTCCTACTATTGAAGCCAATGGCTGTTTTTATTCTTCAGAATATCTTGTTTCGTGTTTAACAGAAGAAAGAGATTTAGTTAGAACCACTTGAGTGTGTGTATATGCTGAGGAAATACATTTAGTTTTGTGTGACCTATCTCTTTAATACCCATAGAAAATATAATAGTATTGGGTCCCACTTTATATTAAGTGGCCTTAACTAATATATACTTTCACTGATACGTACATACAATTGTTACAATGTACTTAAAGTGTAAATACGTGTTTTTACATTGTACTTATGATTGATTAAATACATGTAATTAGATCTGTAGTTTATTTCTGTTATTACATTTATAATTACACTGTTGACCATTCCTCACACCTTAACCCACCCTAAACCTACCCATACCACCAAACCTGTCACTAACCTGACCCATATACCACCTCAATAGTGTTCTGCAATACATTATGAACACAGTAAGTACGTTGTATTTCTTTTTTGATGCAAGTGCATAGTAGTTAAGGCCACTTAATATAAAGAGGGACCTAGTATTGTTTTTAAAAACTTGTGAAATCCATCCAGAAGTTTGCATTTTCAAGCTGTCTAAAACATTGATCGTGGAGTAAATGAATGATCAAACACATGAAGGGACTTGAGGGGGCGTTACAATAAAAAAAAAAAATCCTACTTCAGAATATAAAAGACATGCGCCATATTTCACTCAACAATACTGTCTGTGGGCGAAAAGAAATGTAACCATTAATAATAATTCATTAGCATACCATGCAAGGTGTTGAACATCTGACGGAACGTATGGCACATGATACGCTGAGTAAAACACACTGCAGTATGTAAAACGCTTACTGTCTCTTTAGTCTGGGCAGATGTTCTGTACACTAATTACAGCTTCAAACATGATAAACTCAAATGACAATTCCTTGCATAGACCACAAATGCTTTTAAGGGAACACTCCACTTTCAGGCTCATTTTATAGCTTCACTTGAGTTAAACATTTGAGTTTTGCCATTTATGAATCCATTCAGCCGATCTCCGGGTCTGGCGGGAGCATGTTTAGCTTAGCTTACCATAGATCATTGAATCAGATTAGACCGTTAGCATCTCACTCAAAAATGGCCAAAGATTTTTGGTAATTTTCCTATTTAAATTTTCCTATTTCCTATTTGACTCTTCTGTAGTCACATTGTGTACTAAGACCAACAGAAAATGAAACGTTGTTATTTTCTAGGCTGATATGGCTAGGAACTAAGCTCAGCCATATCACCCTGCAGCCCAAGACCGGTTACTCACTGAAGCTAAGCAGGGCTGAGCCTGGTCAGTACCTGGATGGGAGACCACATTGGAACACCAGGTTGCTGTTGGGAGTGGTGTTAGAGAGGCCAGCAGGGGGCACTCAACCTTCGGTCTGTGTGAGTCCTAATGCCCCAGTATAGTGAAGGGGACACTATACTGTCAGTATGGTGAGCGCACTGGCACAGTTGTCCTGTGGCTGCCGTCGCATCATCCAAGTGGATGCTGCACACTGGTGGTGGTGTGGAGAGACCCCCCTCATGATTGTGAAGCGCTTTGGGTGTATGACCATACACAATAAATGAGCTATATAAATACACATTACATTACATAAACCCATTAGCATTATAATGATAGCCAGAATGAGAGTATAGTTCCTAGCCATATCGGCCTAGAAAATACGATTAAATTCTGTAAGTACACAATGTAACTACATAGAAGCTTTAAAAAGGAAAATTATTTGAAAATGTTTGGTAATTTGTGAGCAAGATGCTAATGGTCTAATCTGATTCAATGATCTATGCTAAGCTAAGCTAAACATGCCCTCGCTAGACCTGGAGATCAGCTGAATGGATTCAAAAATGGTCAAACTCAAATGTTTAACTCTAGGGGAGCTGTAAAATGAGCCTATTCAAAAATAAAAACTAAATTAAAATTAATTTATGTGTTTTGTCAAAAATCCTCTCATTGGTAAAACTTTCAGCCTGTGACACCGCAGTAAATGTAAAGACTTGGGATGATGAATGCTCTTGCAATCAGGGGTGAGGTGTCAAAAGTCGATTCTTATCACACTTGCACTGTATTGGCTCAATATGAACCTCTTCAGTGGTTGCCATGATACAATCTGACCTTTCCCGCCAAACGAAATGTAATCATGACTCATGAAACGACTTGTCGGCTGTACCGACATTGTCCCCTATACCCTCCTTTACTATTCTTTTCAGTACTCTACTAATATTAGTGGAGTGATTTAAGCGGTGTGAGTGAATTGGAGCACTAAGTGTATGGCGATGTTTTATTTGTGTTTTGCGAGTTGATAAATCCCTCAGACGGAGTCAGATGTTGCGATAGCTATTTAACACTTAGCTAGCTGTCTATTAGTAACGAAACAACGTATTTTTATTTCACTTGTGTACACTAATGTTACTTTAATTAAATAATAAATTATTTAGAAACTTACATGGATAGGATTCTGCTGCGGGTGCCTTCTAGTGGTCAGATGCGGAAATTCATTTAGCACCCAAACTCTCACAGTACATTGAGTATTTTTTAGCCATTGGGTGTACATAAGTTGTACACTAGTGCACTTCAGAATGTCCACTATGGTTTGGGACACCACTACAAATGGCCGCTCCCTCAAATAGTGCGCTATTTAAGATTATAGGGGTGCGATTTCGGATACAGCCCTCCTCTCTAATGTATCCTGTTTGTAGAGGGAGATGCTAATGGTCTAATCCGATTCAATGACCTATGATAAGCTAAGCTAAAAGTGCTCCTGCCAATGGATTCAAAAACTCGACACTTTAAATCTAAGGGGAAAAGAGACCATTTTTAAAATAATAATAATAATAATAATAATAATAAAATTGTAGTGTTCCTTAAAAATTAATTCATGTGTTTTGTCGAAAATCCTCCTAAAATCCTCCAATTGTCTATTAGTGATGAAACAGAATATTGTGATTTCTGTCACTTATAAAAACGTTACTTTAATTAAATAATAATTTATTTCGAAACACCACCTAGTGGTCAGATGTGGAAAATCATTCTGCGCACAACCTCTCACAGTGCATTATGGGTATTTTCTAGCCGTTGAGTGTACATCAGTTGTACACTCATTATTGAGGTGCATTATGGGATTGATTCAGTGAACGTCCACTATGGTTTGGGACACCATTACAAATGGCCGTTCCCCCAAATAGTGCACTATT
>CAIGQV010000260.1:2686077-2697948 GCA_903798115.1 Danio jaintianensis | reverse complement strand
GTCAAATAAAACAGTTGTCATGCCAACTTGCTATGGTAAATAGAAGCTTCTGATTGGTCGACTGCTTTGGAACTGACATTGATAAGCGGCACTGTTTGTAAAAGTTTAAAGTCATGTTTTGATTTTTTATTGGTCTCATGCATTCAAGTGACATGAATTCGCATGTCAGAGTTGACCAAGCTTAAACTTTGGTATGCAGTGACTTCAGCTAGCCACCAGGGGCAATCAAAATGTCATAGCTTCACTTGCCAGACGTACAAGGCACATTTGGTTCATCCCACAGACTGTAATAAAAAAAACGGACAATTAATTTCTGCTTTCTTCTACTGTAAAAAAAAAGGAAAGCCAAAATGTACCATAGATGGCTACTGACACCTGCTGATATAAAGTATGCTTTTGGTTAACATCTCGAAAGTGAAGCCAACGCATTATTATTGTCCCCTGGTGGCTGGCTGCAGTATAGCACATACATTCACCCACTCTAAGTAAACAATTCAGACATGACCGAACTAAAAAAAAAAACTAATTACACTTTTTTTTATTATTACAGGCTACAAATAAGCAAGTCAACGCATCCTGCTCTCCTCCAAACTCAAAAATATTACAGCACACAACATAATCAATACACACTCACCACCTAACGCTAGCTCCCACCAACACCTTCTCCTTTACACTCCCAAACATCCCATCAAACCTTTACCTCCAGCAAAAAACTATGATTTTATTCTACATCCCTAACCCTACACCAATACCTAAACCCAACTATGACCTTACTAACTATTAATCAGCAGCTAATTAGCAGATTATTGAGCTAAAACTCATAGCTAATGGTTTTTTAATAGCATGAATTGATACTTAAACTAAACATTTACCTTTGTTTTGATAAGTATGCTTTTGGTTAACATCCCGAAAGTGAAGCCAACACATTATTATTACCCCCTGGTGGCTGGCTGCAGTATAGCACATAAATAAACCCACTCTATGTAAACAATTCAGAACAAAAAAAAACGAATGACACTTTTTATTATTACAGGCTACAAACAAGCAGGTAAATGCATCCTGCTCTCCTCCAAACTCAAAAATATTACAGTGCCCAACATAATCAATAGCCTAGCGCTCGCTCCCACTAACACCTCCTCTTTTAGACTCCCAAAATCCCTTCAAACCTTTACCTCCAGCAGCCTTTGACCTGATGTCGGCTAGGGTCAGAGGCCACATGTCCTTTTTTTCGATGATTTGATTGGGCCGTGTTCTAATTACTGCTTTGTCATTGACATAGCACCCCGTCTCTAGCGTTCGCTAGCCTTGTACAGGCATCATTTTAACCCCCCCCCCCTTCACCAAATACCTGCAGAGGCCATCCTAACGAGATGTCAGCCCACTATGAATCCTAATTTAGCTTGGGCCAGTCTATATCAGTTATTTGCACAGGATCATCAGCCTGCCGAGAGGCCATGTAGCAGCCCGCCGCCACTGATTATGAGTAAATTACTTGTTTTCTTCTCATTTTCGGCTCTTCGGCAGCACCATTACAGGGCCAAATCCCAAACGGGCACTACGCAAAGGTTAATAATCCTGTTAATTAATGAACAAACCCCGATATTGAGCATAACACATAATCGCTGAAGGATTACAACCCAAATTAGTAGAGTTGCAGCAATTAGACCGATGATTAACGCTTTTAAGTGTGAGACTAAGAGCCTGTGGGTTGTAAAAACTGGTAGATGTTGTTGAGGAAATGTTAGCGTGCGCATTAGCCGTGGTGCGCGCCGCGGTGAGCGCACCCGGGGTGGCTGTGAAACGTGCGGTCCCATCGGGGGAGGACCGCAACAGCTGGTCCCGCTCCTAGCCTGGTGCTGCGCGCAAAATGATCTCTCCATCAGCACTGCGTTCGCATCTGTATTCATCCACCAGTCTTATCAATAAACAGACTGCTGACAATTAGCCGAATCCAACGGGAGGCCAAAACCTCTGTCTATTAAAAAAAAAAAACTCCAGCCGTACGCTTTAATCACCGATAATCAATAAAACGCCTTCAGAATTGTTAATGATTTTTTTAACTACAAATGAAATCAAAACTAACCATATTGATTTTGTTAGCTCACATTGCTAGTTTTCAGAGTACGTCTGTCTGAGGTAGTGGGCGTGGCTAACATACTTAACCACGCCCCTCCAACTGTCAGTTTTGACTACAAACAGAAATAGCTAGGAGGAGGAGTCTGTTAAGGCTGATTTATACTTCTGCGTCGAGCGCACGTGTATGGTCTGGCGCAGCCTTCGCGCAGACTCTTATACCCCTTGCCGTGGCTGACGATGACGCGCACCTCTCAAAAAATTCAACTACACGTCACAACGACGCGTAGCTCTGTGATTGGTCGGCTTGGTAGCTGTGACGAGTGTGGGCGGTGCTGATAACCGTGAGCCCAATGGAGCGAGTGTTTACAAGTGTCGAGTCCTGTTAAGGAGCTCTAGATGGAAGCTTGTGTGTTGTGTTTACCTTATGATTAAAGTTGTTGCACGTCCGCCGGTTCCCGGCCTCTGAATGAGCGAGTTTTAGCTACTTGTACATTAAGGTAGCGTTCAGAAAAAAACACCTGCGAAGAAACTCGACACAGAGGAACATAAAAACCTACTGCCAGCTAGCGTTTCGGAAGTCTTATTGCAGAGCAACACAAACAGCACGCAGAATTATAAATGCACGACTACGTGCAAGCCAGGTGCCGTGGGTCACGCTGATTATGCGACGCAGAAGTATAAACCAGCCTTTAGGTTGTAATAACTCTGCCCAAACCCTTTTCCTCATCTTTCTGAATGAAATGCCTACTTTACTACATCCAATCAGCTCGCAGTAGAAAAAACAACCCACGCCCACTGTTTTGTCATTTAATATTCCGCTTCTCTAGGAACTACGTCGCAATTAACTATATACGTTAATTTTTCTAATCCTGAACAATGAGTCAATTCTTGCAACCATTGTTTAAAAGGAGGGCTTTCTGTATTTTTCTTAATGAAACTATTATTCGTGTCTGCGAGATGCGGTTTTCCATTAATATCGGCAGGAGTCCTGATATCGTCTCCGCATTTCTGTAATTGCATCTTGTCACCTGCAGAGGGAGGTGAGGATGCCGCTTACAAAGGTAGAGTTGAAATCTCTTCCCCCGACAATTATGGTGGAGCAAATTACCAGGTAAGGCAATATCTAAACTGTCAGGAGAGGTTAAGTCGGGATGGTTTAAGGAAACGAGGCGCTCAGCCGTTCATCATGGCGCCGCTTTCTGAGGCCAGATTGAAAACATGTCATTCTATCTGCTGGAATTAAGAGCTTGTTAGTTTTGTTTATTATCACAGGCACTGACAGAGGATGGTGGAGGAAACTGTGTCATAAATGCTCTCTCTTTTGTCTCTCTAATTCAAATGAGCTTTATTGACATGACTTGTCAAGTATTGCCAAAGCATCAACAATAAAATAGTATAATGATTATATATATATATATATATATATTCATTCATTCATTTTCCTTCAGCTTAGTCTCTATTTCAGAGGTCGCCACAGTGCAATGAACTGCCAACTATTCCAGCATATGTTTTACGCAGCGAATGCCCTTCCAAACGCAACCCAGTATTGGCAAACGCCCATACACACTCATTCACGCACACACTCATACACTACGGCCAATTTTTTCATTTTATTCATTTTCCTTCGGCTTAGTCCCTTTATTCATCAGGGGTCGCCACAGCGGAATGAACCGCCAACTTATCCAGCATATGTTTTACACAGCGGATGCCCTTCCAGCTGCAACCCAGTACTGGGAAACATCCATACGCACTCATTCACACACTCATACACTACGGCAAATTGAGTTTCTCCAATTCACCTATAGCGCATGTGTTTGGACTTGTGGGGGAAACCGGAGCACCCGGAGGAAACCCACGCCAACATGCAAACTTCACACAGAAATGCCAGGATGCTTGTTCATATACATTCGATTTGTCAGTAGCAAAGCCAAAACTGGAACTAATCTAACAAATAAAGAAATAAGATCACAGTCTTTAAATAAAAATATTAAATAAAATTTTAACAATTAGGAAAAATCAAGAAAAAAAAATCTGAATCAACATAAAAAATATAAAATTTTGTTGGAATTATGTAGTTTTTTTTTTTTTTTTTTGCAAAAACTTATTATCTTTCTATTTCTAAAAATGTTAGGTGACTACCTCTTATTTTAATGAATATAACGGTTTAATAAAACATTTTGTTTAAATGCAACAAAATATATTGGCTATATATTCACTGACAAATGGATAAAAATATTTATAAAAATATTCATATTCATTTATGCTGAGCACAATATATATATGGGCCACACGGTGGCACAGTGGTTAGCACTGTCGCCTCACAGTAAGAAGGTCGCTGGTTCGAGTCCCGGCTGGGTCAGTTGGCATTTCTGTGTGGAGTTTGCATGTTCTCCTCGTGTTTGCGTGGGTTTCCTCCGGGTGCTTCGGTTTCCCCCACAGTCCAAACACATGCGCTATATAGGTGAATTGTGTAAACTAAATTGGCCGTAGTGTATGAGTGTGTGTGTGTGAATGTGAGAGTGTATGGGTGTTTCCCAGTTCTGGGTTGCAGCTGGAAGGGCATCCGCTGTGTAAAACATATGCTGGAATAGTTGGCGGTTCATTCCACTGTGGCGACCCCTGAAATAGAGACTAAGCGCAAGTCAATCGCATGACATTTTGTACAGTATTGCCAAAGCATTTTCGATATGTACAGTTGTGGCCAAAAGTTTTGAGAATTACATAAATATTGGAAATTGGAAAAGTTGCTGCTTAAGTTTTTATAATAGCAATTTGCATATTCTCCAGAATGTTATGAAGAGTGATCAGATGAATTGCATAGTCCTTCTTTGCCATGAAAATTAACTTAATCCTGAAAAAAACTTTCCACTGCATTTGATTGCTGTCATTAAAGGACCTGCTGAGATCATTTCAGTAATCATCTTGTTAACTCAGGTGAGAATGTTGACCAGCACAAGGCTGGAGATCATTATGTCAGGCTGATTGGGTGAGAATGGCAGATTTGACATGTTAAAAAGAGGGTGATGCTTGAAATCATTGTTCTTCCATTGTAAACCATGGTGACCTGCAAAGAAACGCGTTCAGCCATCTTTGCGTTGCATAAAAATGGCTTCACAGGCAAGGATATTGTGGCTACTAAGATTGCACCTAAATCAACAATTTATAGGATCATCAAGAACTTCAAGGAAAGAGGTTCAGTTCTTGTTAAGAAGGCTTCAGGCCGTCCAAGAAAGTCCAGCAAGCGCCAGGATCGTCTCCTAAAGAGGATTCAGCTGCGGGATCGGAGTGCCACCAGTGCAGAGCTTGCTCAGGAATGGCAGCAGGCAGGTGTGAGCGCATCTGCACGCACAGTGAGGCGAAGACTTTTGGAAGATGGCCTGGTGTCAAGAAGGGCAGCAAAGAAGCCACTTCTCTCTGAAAAAACATCAGGGACAGATTGATCTTCTGCAAAAAGTATGGCGAATGGACTGCTGAGGACTGGGGCAAAGTCATATTCTCCGATGAAGCCTCTTTCCGATTGTTTGGGGCATCTGGAAAAAGGCTTGTCCGGAGAAGAAAAGGTGAGCGCTACCATCAGTCCTGTGTCATGCCAACAGTAAAGCATCCTGAGACCATTCATGTGTGGGTTGCTTCTCATCCAAGGGAGTGGGCTCACTCAAAATTTTGCCCAAAAACACAGCCATGAATAAAGAATGGTACCAAAACACCCTCCAACAGCAACTTCTTCCAACAATCCAACAACAGTTTGGTGAAGAACAATGCATTTTCCAGCACGATGGAGCACCGTGCCATAAGGCAAAAATGATATCTAAGTGGCTCGGGGACCAAAACGTTGAAATTGTGAAACCCACGTGTTGGCGTGGGTTTCCTCCGGGTGCTCTGGTTTCCCCCACAGTCCAAACACATGCGCTATAGGTGAATTGGGTAAACAAAATTGGCCGTAGTGTATGAGTGTGTATGTGTGAATGAGTGTGTATGGGTGTTTCCCAGTACTGGGTTGCAGCTGGAAGGGCATTCACTGTGTCAAACATATGCTTGAATAGTTGGCGGTTCATTCCGCTGTGGCGACCCCTGATAAATAAGCAGAAGGAAAATGAATGAATGCACATCTTTATCCTTTAATCTTTAATAAATAATCTAATCCTGCGATGTGACTTTTGCAGATACACACATTGTGATATCGATACTCAAATGATATATTGTTCAGTCCTAACGTCTGTCCGTGTGAAATAAAAACAAACAGTGTGAAAATGCTGGCTGCATATATATACGAGAGAGATTTACAGTGAACGAGAGAAGAAACCCCTCCATTCCCCCTCAGTGCTATCAATGGAAAACAGTTTTGTAGTCACATGAGAGCGGTATGCTGCCATCTGCTTCATTCTCAGCATGGAGCCTCACACACACACACACACACACACAGACTCACTCTGGTGCACATGCAAACACACACACACACACACACACACACACACACACACACACACACACACACACATAAGTGTACAAGTTTAATAAGGGTGAATACAATTTAAGGACTGAATAGAGTCTGAGAGTGAGAGTGTGTTTATGCTTGACGGAGAGCGTGTCCTCTTAAAGGACAGCCGTGCTGGAATGGCATTTAAACTGGAAATTAGGTTTTGTAAACCATTTCTAAAAATGTGAAGTCGGTGAAGCAGTGCAAGGGTTAATTTAAGAAGCCGTACAGTGAAATATAAATGAGCAGAACCAGGAGCCAGGCAGCACAATGCAATGGGTAATGTGAATAAACTCAGCTTTAATAACAAACATTGAGTCCATTTATTTATGGGAAGTTGAGTTTTTTTATTCTTAAACGTCTATTTTTTTTTATGTACAGTTGAAGTCAGAATTATTAGCCCTCACGTAAAATTTAAATTCTTTTATATTGTTTTGCCCAAGTTCTGTTTAAAGGTGCTGTATGTACGTTTTTGACCCTTAAAAATACCATAATATGTTTGCAGATATTTCAGAAACATGCTAAGTGAACATTCTTGTTTATCTGAAAAACAATGCTGAAGTCAGATATTCTGCTTTGAAAATGTGCGTTACGTGCCGGAACGGTTTTGGTTCTTTTACCCCGCCCATTGTCACTTTAGCCAATTATATTTCAGCACTCCGGGTTGCCTTGTTGGAAAACAGTGTATTTAATTTATTCATTCAGAAAGGCTCTCTAAGCATGCGTCCGTGACTGAAATGCGACCTCCGGTGGACAGTAGCAGACTCTGAAATGAGACGCAGATTCAGAGTTCCACATGAGGTTATTAATGAGCAAATAATATAAATATTACGAGCGTAAACATTAGGTGAGCAGGTTACATTGTAACCCCGTGTCCTAACAACACGTTACGTGACGAGATACGCAGTGATAAGCAGTTTGGCTGTTTGCACCAGACGAAACACGACAGAAATTTAAATACAGCCATTCAGAAGCACAGAATATGCACTCACTCACGAAATGGTAAGGTTTACAATCGAATTAATACATATTAAACCTCTTTAACATTATTAAATGTAGACGCTGAATCACTGATATGTGTTGGTTTTGAGTCACAGATCTAAAGTTCAATTTCAAACGGTTTATTTTATTTTCAAGATCTGCGGTGAACTATCTGCTGCTGCTTTCAGGAGTACGGCAATAAATGTCATGTAAAACAGCATTCAAACTCACATTGTTAGCATTTAACAGTGAATAAAGCACATGAGGTGTACCTGAGGTGATCATTGTCAGTTTTCTGTTGTTCAGCTGTGAGAAATAGAAGCCGTTTCTAATATATCAATTTCAGGTGTTGGTTATTACAAAAACTCCTTTTAATATGGAGAATATTCCTTCTATCAGGTGCCGTTGCTTTTATATAGAACACAGTTTAAATCACTCGCTCCTGTTGGTCCTGGCATCCGCTGGTTTTATTTCCTGGTTTTATTTTGATCCAGGAATGCCACTGGGTGTCAAACTTACATACTACACCTTTAATGGAGAGAATTTTTTTTCAAAAACACATTTCTAAACATAACTCATTACTAATAACTGATTTCTATTATCTTTGCCATGCTAATAATGCATAATATTTTACTAGATATTTTTCTAGACACTAGTATTCAGCTTAAAGGGACATTTTAAAGGCTTAACTAGGTTAATTAGGGTAATTAGGCAAGTCATTGTATAACAGTGGTTTGTTCTGTAGACAATCAGAAACAAATATTGCTTAAGGGGGCTAATAATATTGACCTTAAAATGGTTTTTAAAAAATTAACTGCTTTTATTTTAGTCAAAATAAAACAAATAAGACTTTCTCCAGAAGAACAAATATTATAGGAAATACTGTGAAAATACTCATTAAATAGTATAGACTCTCTAGGAAATGCTGGGTTGTATTAATCCAATGCTGGTTCAAATATGGACAAATGGAACAGTTGGGTTAAACAAAATGTCGTTGAAATATAATGTAGAAATTTAACTTAGTGTTGGTTGGAATGTCCATATTTCACCCAACATTTGGGTATTAATGCAACCCATCATGATTTAGAGAGTAATGTTCTCCCCGTGTTGGCGTGGGTTTCCTCCGGGTGCTCCGGTTTCCCCCACAGTCCAAAGACATGCGCTATAGGTGAATTGGGTAAGCTAAATTGTCCGTAGTGTATGTGTGTGAATGGGAGTTGTATGGGTGTTTCCCAGTGATGGGTTGCAGCTGGAAGGGCATCCGCTGCAAAAAACATATGCTGGATAAGTTGGCGGTTCATTCCGCTGTGGCGACCCCTGATTAATAAAGGGACTAAGCCGAAAAGAAAATGAATGAATGGATATAAATATGTATACATATTTATATATAGCATTACTCACTAAATGGATGATAGATAAATAGACAGACAGATAGACGGATAGATTGATTGATTATTGGCTCATTTGCTTATATTGTTGTGTTACCATAGCAACTATAGAATTTTCTGTATTTTACTACAGTAAACTGTGCTGTATTGCAGCATACTATTATATATAGCCTACAAACTATAGTTGTAGAAAACTACAGTATTGGGTTATTTGTTTATACTACTATAGTTGTTGTGTAGCAACTGTAGAGTTATCACAACAGATTAAAAACGGATCAAAAACTGTATTTAATAATATCATTTTTTTTAATTTCCATGGTATTTCTAAGAATGCAATAGCATGCCTGCAAATGACATGATGCTCTTTACACACATTTTTTTGGCTCTTTAGTTCATAACAAGGATTCTGGCCTCACCGTGCTGCTGAATTTGAATCCTGAGGCTGCTAAGCTAACGTTAGCCTAACCACTAGCATACGCGTCCTAGCTCATGCAGTTGTGTGCTTCTCTGTCTCAGTCAAGTGGATGTTAACTCGCTGTCGAATGTACCGCTACCTGAATAGCACAATCCTGTTTTTATTATTGTTTTTCCCAGTGAAATCGGCCCATTTGGAGGTTTAATGGTGGCGTGGAGTGTTAGCGAGCGAAACGGCCCTCATGGGAGCGTAGCATCAGGCAGCTGAATTTCCACAGCCATTAAGCAGTCTCCATTCAATTAGAATGCATAGGATCCTGACACGCCATAACTTACAGCCCTCTCGGCCGACATAAAGCATGTCTATAGTGCAGCGCTAAAAATACTGAGCCAATCTGACCGCCACTTTTATAGCAAGCTAATTACAGCCTTGATTTTTTCCCCCCTTTTTTTGGTTTCAGAAAATTAAACCTGGATTAATGGTTCACCTTGTGCGCGGCCCAGGTTTGTGCGCTTTAATGCAGATAGATACAGTATTATACAGAAACCTCGCCTGCCATCAATTAAAGTGAGTCTGAGACCAGCGGCACGTCTAATAAATTATGCCGCGTATCAGAAATGGCACGCTCACCTATTTAAAAAAACAGGATTGTGTCGGGGAGAGCCGTAAATATGAAATATGAAAGGCAACAAATTGAGACAGTCAATAAAATCTGAGATTTGTTACCAGGGCTAAATGCTATACAGGCGGAAAAGGTGTTGCCTACGATCAGGAATTATGATGATAGAGATGGACTTTGATTGGTGTTTAATTTTTTTTTTCACCCCCGCCGGAGCGGCCGCTTTCTTATTTACCACCTGATTAATTATAATCCACTTCCCAGCGAAACGCAGACGTTACTCCTAATACAGATGTTATTGTGAAAATCACCTCTTTCTGACACCGAAATTGCTTTCATTCATTTATTCATTATTATTGCGCAGAGGAGCTCGCTTGAAGATTGCACCTTGCTGTTTTTCCATTTTAGAGGCTCAAAAGATGGTGGAAAATCAATGCGCTTGGTGTATTTATGCATATAAATGAATCCACGGTACTTTTCTGCAGTTCTCATCCCCTTTTTGGGGGCTTTCCAGTTTTCCCAAGTAGCAATTTTCCCAAAAGTAAATGTAGTAGATTTAGCAAATTAAATTAGCTTTATATATTTAATGTTTGTGTGTGTAAAAATAATGACTCTCATACATTTTTACCATGATTTACATGGACCGTAACATCTTCCCATGCATATTTAGATCAGCAATCATCTGATGACACATTAAAACTCCCAAATATTAATTTTAAATCTTTGTATTTTGCCATTATCCTTCAAACCACTTGGTTTTATTCATTTGTCAACAAGACGTTTTAAATTCTGCTGGGCAGAGATTAATCATGATTATTCATTCACTTTCCTTCGGCTTAGTCCCTTTATTCATTAGAGGTCGCAACAGCGGAATGAACCGCCAACTTATCCAGCATATGTTTTACACAGCGGATGCCCTTCCAGCTGCAACCCAGTACTGGGAAACATCCATACACACTCATTCACACACACACACACACACACACACACATACACAACGGCCAATTTTGTTCATTCAATTCACATGTGTTTGTAGGGGAAACCGGAGCACCCGGAGGAAACCCACGCCAACACGGGGAGAACATGCAAACTCCACACAGAAATGCCAACTGGCCCAGCCGGGACTCGAACCAGCAACCATTTTGCTGTGAGGCGATGGATATGTGATACACACACACACGCACACACATACATATACATAAAAATAAAATTATACAAAACAAAAATATTTACAGATATTTAAATTTTGATTTAATGTGCATCATATACATTTTCTCAAAAATATGCATGCATGTGTGTGTTTATATATACAGTTGAGGGCAAAATTATTAGCCCTCCTGTGAAATATTTATACTTTTTCAAATATTTTCAACACATTAAGGACATTTTCACAGTATTTCCTACAATATTTTGTCCTCTGGAAAAAGTCTTATTTGTTTTATTCTGGCTAGAATAAAAGCAGTTTTTCAAAACTATTTTAAGCTTCTTAAGCAATATTTTTTTTCAATATGCTACAGAAAAAACCACTGTTATACAATGACTTGCCTAATTACCCTTACTTGCCTAGTTAACCTAATTAGCCTAGTTAAGCCTTTAAATATAACTTTAAGCTGAATACTCCACGCAGGCTCATTCTGAAAACAAACCCCTATATACATTTCTGGAGAGCGCCAAATACGTCCCAGGAGGTACTTTTTTTGTAGTTTTTGTTTTCACGAATCCACCAGAGACAGCTGTGTATGCTTTTTGAGATCTCACATTTCTCTCACGAGTGACAGTCGTGCCTGCTCTTCACGCGTAAATCCATGAGAGGACAGTGTTTTCAAAAGCACGACTGACCCGCTCACCCACTTCCCTAAACCCAACCAACAGTGTTTTCAAAAGCACCGATTGACCCGCCCACCCACTTCCCTAA
>CAIGQV010000260.1:2672076-2686067 GCA_903798115.1 Danio jaintianensis | reverse complement strand
TTCAAAAGCACCGATTGACCCGCCCACCCACTTCCCTAAACCCAACCCACAGTGTTTTCAAAAGCATTACAGAAAAAGAAAATCCCTCGTAGCAGCCTTTTTACCACGTTTTCAGATTTTACCACTTTCTCACCCTGTTATTTACTTTTTTTTTTTTATTTATTGGCTTTTTTTTTTGTCTTACCTGCTTTCTGAAACCGTTCTTCACTAGACTCGAACCCCGTCATCACGGTCATCTCCACTCACAAGTCCGCCAACATATGCGGCAAGACACTGGACAAACTGGTAACAGCAGAGAAGCCGTCCACATGGAGGTAAGCGGTCAGCTGGTAAGTGCAAAAAGGAATGGCGTCATACCGCCCCGTAGCGTTCGTTTTAAAGACGAAATGCAGCCATACATAGCTCTGGCTACATAATTCGCGATCTCCAGAAATGTATATAGGGCTATGTTTTCAGAATGAGTCTATGTTGTGAATGCTAGTATCTTGAAAAATATTCATTCATTTTCTTTTCAGCTTAGTCCCTTTATTAATCTGGGGTCGCCACAGCAAAATGAACCGCCAACCTTTCCAGCATATGTTTTGCGCAGCGGATGCCCTTCCAGCTGCAACTCATCACTGGGAAATCGCGAAAAATATCCAGTAAAATATTATGTACTATCATCATGGCAAAGATAAAAGAAATCAGTTGTTGGAAATAAGTTATTAAAACTATTATGTTTAGAAATGTGTTGAAAAAAATCTCTCTGTTAAAAAAAAATAAAGAATTCCAATTTGACAGGAGGGGCTAATAATTCTGACTTCAACTGTGGCCTTCCACGTTGGTAATTGCTAGTTACATAAATCTGTCCCAAAGCTTGAAATAAAAGCACTCACCTGAGCTCATGAAAGGCCCTCAAAGTGACTCTGACGAACTCCAGAACAGCCACATTTGTTTGGGATTAGTTCAAGCACACCTATAGCATGCGTGTGTGTGGTTCAGACCGGCTAGTGGATCACAGAAACGGGGATTTGTTGGCTGGTGGCCGATCGCAGGTGAGCCGTCCTGCCATCAACAACAAAGTGTGTTTCACGCTCAGAGGTTGCCAAAGGTCACTGGCCACCGCAGGCTCTGACAGTCTGTCGGATTAAAACGAGGTGACGCTGAACCCATGTTTGCTGGACCACCCGTACTCGCCATTGGGTTTGCATTAATGCGAGGGAGCAGCCACAATAGACAGAGCCATAAAGCTAGACAGAATCAGATGTGATGTAAGGGGCCGGCGGGGCCAAATTGGACGTGTTTCAGCCATAGCCACTGAGACACAGCCACCAGTTCGTGCTATAATTTAAGACCGTAATGGAGAAAACTAAAACCAGGTGTGTGTGAACAAATAACGGCGGCTCCAAGAATGAAAGTCCCGCCTTTTGGTGGAAAGAGCCAATCGTCATAAAAGGGATAGTTCACCCAAGAATTTAAATTTCCTGCTAATTTGCTCACCGACAGGTCATTTAAGATGTAGGTGACTTTCTATCTTCCTCAGTAGATGATTAAAGAAGGGTTTAAGCTGAATCTGTGGTCCTTGGTGAATCATATAATAGCAGTGAATAGCAGGTTTTTTAGATTATAAATAAACACATAGAAATTAATTCAAATCAATAGCCATGGCTCCTCCTGATGACACACTGAGGTCTTGTGAAGTGAAATGATCACTCTGTGTGAGAAATGTAACATAACTTACAATATTATTACCTTTAATCCATAGCCTGGTAAAACAGATATCAGCGCATGTGTGAATGTAGGACGATTGTAGTCTGGTCGCCATAGCCATATCACCCTGCAGCCCAAGACCGGTTACTCACTGAAGCTAAGCAGGGCTGAGTCTGGTCAGTACCTGGATGGGAGACCACATGGGAAAACTAGGTTGCTGTTGGAAGTGGTGTTAGTGAGGCCAGCAGGGGGCGCTCAACCTTCGGTCTGTGTGAGTCCTAATGCCCCGGTATAGTGAAGGGGACACTATACTGTCAGTGAGCACCGTCTTTTGGATGAGACGTTAAACCGAGGTCCTGACTCTCTGTGGTCATTAAAAATCCCATGGCACTTCTCGTAAAGAGTAGGGATGTAACCCCAGTCTCCTGGCCAAATTCCCTCCATCTGCTCTTACCCATCATGGCCTCCCAATCATCCCCATCCACCGAATTGGCTGTATCACTGTCTCTCCACTCCACCAATAGCTGGTGTGTGGTGAGCGCACTGGCGCCGTTGTCCTGTGACTGCCGTCGCATCATCCAAGTGGATGCTGCACACTGGTGGTATGGAGAGACCATCCTCATGATTGTGAAGCGCTTTGGGTGTATGGCCATACACGGTAAATGTGCTATATAAATCCACATTACTTACTTACTTACTTGCTTTTGATTATGAGCTATCGTCAAACTGCATCACTTGACCTCCCGTCCAATTGCGCACTCTTGCGCATTTGTCATCAAAAGCAACCGTACTACAATCGGACTACGTTCGCATCACTATTTACTGCCATTATAAGTATCACCAAGGATCACAGATTCAGCTCAGAATCTTCTTTAACCCTGTAAGACCTTAACATTTTGACAACAGAAAACATTTCAGGCAGTTGTTTTTACCTGTTACCTGTTGTATATCAAATCATATACAACAGGTTTTTAAACAAAGTATTGATCGGGTTATTATATAGGTCTTAGAAACTCGTGTATCAAATATTATACGTGCGGCTTTATAGGGTTACTGTTATACTGAAGAAAAAAAGTCAACTTCATCTTGATGACCTGTGGGAAATTTTCATTTTTGGGTGAACTATCCCTAGGCCTGTTCACACTAAGCATGATAACTGTAAATTACGATTACGATAAAGACAACACTGGCTCATTGTGAAAACGTACCCCCGTATACATTTCTGGAGAGCGCGAATTATGTAGGTACGCATGGCTGCATTTCGTCTTTAAAACGAACGCTACGGGGCGGTATGATGCCGTTCCTTTTCACACTACCAGCTGACCGCTTACCTCCATATGGACGGCTTCTCCGCTGTTACCAGTTTGTCCAGTGGCTCGCCGCATACGTCGGCGGACTTGAGATGCAAAGAGGATTTGACCACGACGAGTCCAGCGAAGAATGGTTCCAGAAAGCAGGTAAGACAAAAACAAAAGCCAAAAAAAATAATAAACAAGTAAATAACAGGGTGAGAATGTGGTAAAATCTGAAAACGTGGTAAAAATCAGGCAAGGGCTTTTCTTTTTTGGATTGCTTTTCAACACTGTCGGTTGGGTTTAGGGAAAGCATGGGTGGGGGGATTGGTCGGTCAGTCAGTCAGTCGACAGCGGCCTCTGGTGGATTTACGCGAGAAGAGCAGGCATGAATGGCACTAGCGAGAGAAATTTGAGATCTCTAAAAGCATACACAGCGGCCTCTGGTGGATTCGCGAAAACAAAAACTGCAAAAAACATACCTCCTGGGACATATTTGTCGCTGTCCAGAAATGTATGCAGGGGTACGTATCAATAATGAGCCTGGGTTGCATAAAATCGTAAAAATCTTTCTAATTGTAAAACAACAGTTCAGACTTAAACTATAACAATAAAGATGTAGAGACACAATATCATCGGGATCACCTTCAGAATGATTTTTTTTCTCCGCTTATAAACGATAAAACACTGACAGCCAGTCAGAATCCATTGAGATATAAAGGACTTGCACAATTTAAAGCTACAGTCGACATTGTGGAGAAGCTAACTGCTCAATGTTAAGCCCTCGTTTCGAAAATTGTTTAAAGATCTACAAACCAATTGGTTATACCATGAGAAAGAATGATAAAAAATACATGGAAGTTACATGGCTGTCGCCTCACAGCAAGAAGGCCACTGGTTCGAGCCTCAGCTGGGTCAGTTGGCATTTCTGTGTGGAGTTTGCAAGTTCTCCCTGTGTTCGCGTGGGTTTCCTCCAGGGCATCCGCTGCATAAAACATATGCTGGATAAGTTGTCGGTTCATTCCGCTGTGGCGACCCCTGATAAATAAAGGGACTAAGCCGAAAATAAAATGAATGAATGAATGTTATGCAAGTCAGGCCAGCAAACTGAAGTACCTCAGATATCTAGTGCTACTTTCAGCGTCTTTGTGTTTCCTCTATTTTTATTCTACTGCACTGACGCCCCATTCACACGGGGCGTCAGCGTCAATGCTTCCCATTCACTTTGAATGGGTGACATTAAGCGTTGCCGAACTGAATTGTGGGTCCGTCGGCGCTGCTTCAGCAGTGTTGCTCGCTGCAGAAGTTGGGACTTTCTCAACTTTTCAAGCGCCAATGGAAGCGTCAGCCAATCAGATCGCTGTATGCAAATACACCAGCTCAGACAGTAGGCGATCGCTGACTAATTTCATTGGCTGACGCTGCTATGACAATCTCGTCAGCCCCAACTTCAGACATGCCCTCTGTCAACCGTTGACGCTGAAGCCCCGTGTGAATCGGACGTGATCGCTAAATTCATTTGATTAGATTCATAAATTTTAAAATAAAGATTCACTGGTCAGATTCACTAGCAGCACGCTGGGGACATCTGCTGGTTTTTTCATCCGTCAGTGTGGACGCAAACATATCTATCATTATATTTATAGTTATCGTGCTTAGTGTGAACAGGAATTAAGCCCAATGCAGATGGCTATTGATTCTCATGGGGATGTCTGTCAAATTAATATATCCACACAGTTCCTCAGTGATTAAACATGCTTTTGGATGATGATCATTTCTATGTGTCTCACATGATCATTCATGTGCTCAATCAGATGCTAGTTTTTATATGTGGGATCCTCAAATATGGCCTGTGAGGTCCACTTTCCTGCAGAGTTTGGCCATGATATGAGCACGATGTGTATGGCCATATAGGAACACAAAGGGCCCTATCATACACCCGGCGCAATAAGGCAATATTTTGTGCCACGTTGTTTAAATAGCAAATTCAATTGCGCCACATTGTGGACTCATGGGTGTGCTGGTCTATAAAGGAGGTGTGTTAAGGCGCATTGTTGACGTGTTGCTATTTTGAGGAGCTGAAATAGACCGTGCCATTGACCAAGTAAATGTGCCTATGCAGGTTCAAACGCTTAATACACACATGATGTACAGCAATATATTTACATATGAAAAAAAAATAAAGGATTAAAATGTTACAAAAATTATTATTTACTACATAGATATAAAAACCACTGCCTCCATGCCTTCTTCACCTCGGGGGGCTTTTTTCAGTTTATTCATGACAATTAGCAGTTTTATTATAATGTCATTATTATTAGCAGTATTATTTATTATATGCATATTTATATTTGTTTTAATTAAAACAAGTTTAGATTTGTCCACCTGTGGGGTTTTGGAGACTATGGAGATATGGGGCATAAGAACAGGACGTGTGTTTGCGCAGGGCGCAGAGCGTATTTTTCTGTCCTTAAAATAGCAAAAGTGGATTCGGACACAACCTTAATGCTTTTGCGCCATGAGCTTTAGACTTTGCGCCAAGATCGTTAAAATAGAGCCCATAGGCTCAGTATGGAAGTTTCGCCACTAGAGGGCGTGTATTCGCAGCATGAATTTCGCATCATTAGCATGAACACACAGCACATGCTCTGTCTCACTAGTTGAAACGACTGATTTCTCTGAACTTCCAAACATTTCGAATAATATAAGTACATACAAGTCAAATATATTAAACTGTTCTAGTGGTTTTTGGATATTTAATGAAAAATCATACACATATTGTGCCTTTAATTAACATCTGTAAATTATGGTACAAAGACAACATTGAGCTGTCAGTGCTTTTTCTATTGTTTTAACGTATTTAATAGTGTTAGGGGTGCACCATATTGCCTTTGTTTTGTGTTGACAAGAAAAAAAGAAGTGTGCTGCGTTTTTTTATGTCACTAGGCAACCACTGAATCCGCTGTATACAAAGATGTGTATTCATTGATTCATTTTCCTTCAGCTTAGTCCCTTTATTCATCAGGGGTCACCACAGAGGAATGAACCGCCAACTTATCCAGCATATGTTTTACACAGTGGATGCCCTTCCAGCTGCAACCCAGTACTGGGAAACACCCATACACTCTCATGCACATACTCATACACTACGGGCAATTTAGTTTATACAATTCCCCTATAGCGCATGTGTTTGGACTGTGGGGGAAACCAGAGCACCCGGAGGAAACCCACGCCAACACGGGGTGAACATGCAAACTGAAATGCCAACTGGCCCAGCCGGGACTCGAACCAGCGACTTTCTTGCTGTGAGGCAACAGTGCTAACTACTGAGCCACAGTGTCACCCCAAAGATGTAAATATATCAGCTGTTAAAATTGTTAGAATTGTAATACAGTTATGCATCTCCAGATAACTCGAAACAGCGACCACTAGTCTTTCCTCCATCTTTAAAAGTCTTCGTAGTCGTCTTGACAACACAAACACTGCTGTCACTTCCACGGAAGCCTCGCCTCTGCTTTCATTTGATTGGACAATGAAAAAGACGCAACTGATGTATCACTATCACAACTGCAGGCGCACAGAATGCACCGGCAAAAAGCAAAAACACTCTCGGCCATTATAAAACCATTCAAAAAAATCACCTCTCTGCACAAAAAAGCACGTTCAGTGTGATCAAGGCTTAAAGGTGCTGTATGTAAGTTTTTGACTCTTCTAAAGCATTAAAATACTATAATATGTTTGCAGATATTTCAGAAACATGCTAAATGAACATACTTTTTTATCTGAAAAACAATGCTGAAGTCAGATATTCTGCTTTGAAAATGTGCGTTATGAGCTGGAACGTCTATCTTTGTTTTAGTCTGTTTAGCCCGCCCACTGCCAGTTTAGCCAATTATATTTCAGCACTCCGGGTTGCCTTGTTGGAAAACAGCATATTTAATTCATTCATTCAGAAAGGCTCTCTAAGCATGCGCCCGTGACTGAAATGCAACCTCCGGTGGACAGTAGCAGACTCTGAAATGAGACGCAGATTCAGAGTTCCACATGAGGTTATTAATGAGCAAATAATATAAATATAAACGAGCGTAAACATTAGGTGAGCAGGTTACATTATAACCCCGTGTCCTAACAACACGCTACATGATGAGATACGCAGTGATAAGCAGTTTGGCTGTTTGCAGCAGACGAAACATGACAGAAATTTTAATACAGCCATTCAGAAGCACAGAATATGCACTCACTCACGAAATGGTAAGGTTTACAATCGAATTAATACATATTAAACCTCTTTAACATTATTAAATGTAGACGCTGAATCACTGATATGTGTTGGTTTTGAGTCACAGATCTAAAGTTCAATTTCAAACGGTTTATTTTATTTTCAAGATCTGAGGTGAACTATCTGCTGCTGCTTTCAGGAGTACGGCAATAAATGTCATGTAAAACAGTATTCAAACTCAAATTGTTAGCATTTAACAGTGAATAAAGCACATGAGGTGTACCTGAGGTGATCATTGTCAGTTTTCTATTGTCCAGCTGTGAGAAATAGAAGCCGTTTCTAATATATCAATTTCAGGTGTTGGTTATAGGACAAAAACTCATTTTAAAATGGAGAATATTCCTTCTATTGCGTGCCGTTGCTTTTATTTAGAACACAGTTTAAATCACTCGCTCCTGTTGGTCCTCAATCTGGCAACCTGCGCTTGCGTGTTTTGATCCAAGAGTGCAATACCTAGTTCAACCATTGGTTGTCAAACTTACATACTGCACCTTTAACTAAGCCATTTTTAAACATCGCTGGGATCATATCACCAACAATTTCCACTCCAAAGTCTTGTAAAGCACTCAAAGCAGCAAATGTTCTCCCGCGTTCATAGTTCACCACCACTTGGGAACTCAAATCAGAGTTTGCATTACCAGAGTCATAATAATGTCGAGAGCTTCTCACGCTAAAACTTCAGACGCAAAAACCAGACAGTCCCCCTGACCCCTTTAACAGCTCTGTGACATTTCCTTCATTTTCACTGACGCAATGCAGTTGTGAACTATTGAAGGATTAAGTGCGAGAGACGACAGTTTCTGCCGAGCGGCCCTGAGCAGACTGCCTGTGCTCATATCTGGGGAGAGAAAATTAATGCTTATTAATGGGGCCTATAAAAGCGACTAATTGAGCATTCCGGAACTTGCTGAGTTTGGCATCTGCTGCTGACATTCCACAGCACAGGCCTTCACACGCACACACACACACACACACACACACACACACACACACACACACACACACACACACACACACACACACACACACACACCTCACGCTGTCTCTCTGTCTCTGACATTAGGTCAGGCCATTAAAAATCAGAGGAGCTGGACAGGTTATTACTGTGACTGACATGTTAATGACAACTGTGTGTGGATTTCTCTCTTTGAAGACGCCACCGCTGAAGTGTTGGGACATTACAGTTACGACATGTATGTGGATTTAAAAGACGTGTGTGTTTGCGTGTCGGATGGCTTCAGAGAAGCAGAGTGTGTTAATGCACTCATAGGCTGTATCCCAAATCGTCCCATATACCCTTAAAGGGCACCTATTATGCAAAAATCACTTTTATAAAGGGTTTATACACAGTTGTGTGGCAGCAGTGTGTGAATATAAGCAGCTTCTAATGGTCAAAATGAATTAATTGTATCTTTAATAATCGCACTTGATAAAAACAGTCTGCAGAAACACTTTGATTTTCTCCCTTTATACGTGTCATCAGAGAGGGAAAGCCCCGCCCACTAGGGACCATCTCTCCCTCATTAGCATAAACCGCCTTGAGTGAGAAGCAGCCGTCCGCCATTAGGGCTGGTTTATACTCAAAATGTGCCAGCAAGTTCGCTTGGATGTGCGCGGCGAATGTGATATCATCGCAGTGTTGGCGTAATTTCGCTTTGGGTACGTGTGACTTAATTTCGGCTGCGCACATAATTTTTTTTGTAACTTTGCGAGCGGCTCCACATCCAAAGATCATCCTTGACTTGGAGCCGAATCAAGGTATTTAAGCAACATAGGCTCATTCTGAAAACGTAGCATTATATACGTTTCTGGAGATCGCGAATTATGTAGACAGAGGTACGTATGGCTGCATTTCATTTTCAAAACGAACGCTACGGGGTGGTATGACGCTGTTACTTTTCGCGCTTACCAGCTGACCGCTTACCTCCGTATGGACGGCTTTCCCACTGTTACCAGTTTGTCCCGTTAGCTCGCCATGTACGTCGGCGGACTTGAGAAGCAGAGAGGAGTTGATCACGACGACGGGGTTCGAGTCTGGCGAAGAACAGTTCCAGAAAGCAGGTAAGACAAAAATAGAAGCCAAAAAATAAAATAAACAAGTAAATAACAGGGTGAGAATGTGGGGTAATCTGAAAACGTGGTAAAAATCAGGCGAGGGCTTTTCTTTTTCTGGATTGCTTTTTAAAATTGTCGATTGGGTTTAGGGAAGGCGGTGGGCGGGTCAATCGGTGCTTTTGAAAACACTGTTGGTTGGGCTTAGGGAAGTGGGTGGGCGGGTCAATCGGTGCTTTTGAAAACACTAATGGTTGGTTTTAGGGAAGGAGGAGGGTGGGTCAGTCGATCGGTCAGTCAGTCAGTCATTCAAACAGTCAGTTGACAGCGAAAAAACTAAGCTCCTGGGATGTATTTGGTGCTCTCCAGAAATGTATATAGGGGTACGTTTTCAGATTGAGCCTGGGTTGTATTTAAGGTATTGTTTGTTAAACCTGCACTTAAAAAACTAGACTGGTAGACTGGTGGTTAGCACTGTCGCCTCACAGCAAGAAGGATGCTGGTTCGAGTCCCGACTGGGCCAGTTGGCATTTCTGTGTGCAGTTTGCATGTTCTCCCCTTGTTGGCGTGGGTTTCCTCCGGGTGTTCCAGTTTCCCCCACAATCCAAACACATGCACTATAGGTGAATTGGATGACCTAAATAGGCCATAGTGAATGAGTGAAATGTGTGTGAATGTAAGAGTGTGTGGGTGTTTCCCAGTGATGGGTTGCGGCTGTAAGGGCATCTGCTGTGTAAAACATATGCTGGATAAGTTGGCGGTTCATTTTTATTAACTGTTTATGTAAACATGCATTGTAGCATTTCATGATTAGTTAATCGCAATGTTACAGAAATAACGTTTTCAAAATCGTGATAATCACTCACGGTTTTAATGATTATGAAAATTTGAAATTTTACCACTAACCTTCAGAAAATTGACCATAATGAAACTGGTAATCGTGACAACACTAACAAGTGGACAAACAATGTTCACTCAGCAGCTAGAAAATACCTATGATGCACTGTGAGAGTTCGTATGCCGAATGAATTTCCACATCTGTCCTCAAGACGGCGTCTACAGCGGAGTCCTGTCTGTGTAAGTTTCTAAATAAATTATTTAATTGTTAAATTAATGTTTGTATGCATGACAGAAATAAAAATGCTTTGTTTTATTATTAATAGACAGCTCGCTAAGTGTTAAAGGGGACCTTTTATGCCCTTTTTTACAAGATGTAAAATAAGTTCCTATAGTGTTTATGTGAAGTTTCAGCTCAAAATACCACACAGATAACTCTTTGAAATGGTCCCTTATGGCTTTGACACTAATTGTGGCGTTTTGGTGACTGTCGCTTTAAATTCAAATGAGATTTTTTCAAAAGAGGACAGAGCTACAAATGCCCGTGTGTCAGCATAGTGGCAGATTCAAAAAACAAGACTAACGTCCTATGCTAATGAGGGAGAGATGGACACTAGTGGGCGGGT
This sequence comes from Danio jaintianensis, assembly GCA_903798115.1. Taxonomy (NCBI): domain Eukaryota; kingdom Metazoa; phylum Chordata; class Actinopteri; order Cypriniformes; family Danionidae; genus Danio; species Danio jaintianensis. Next base: position 2,675,292 of record CAIGQV010000260.1, on the reverse strand, counting down.
CTTTCCCCCTCTGATGACACGTACAAAGGGAGAATGTCAATCAAAGTGTTTCTGCAGACTGTTTATATCAAATCTGATTATAACAAATAAAATGTATACATTTTGACCATTAGAAGCTGCTTATATTCATATACTGCTGCCACACAACTGTGTTTAAACCCCTTATAAAAGTGATTTTTGCATAATAGGTGCCCTTTAAATAACTATCACAAATGCTGTCAGCCTTTTTATTTTATTTTAATCTGTATCATTATTAAATTTAAAGCACAAAACACACAAAAATAATGTACTCAATCACTTTCACTAACTCCTTCAAGTGGACTATATAAGTGTAGGGAATAGTGAATGAGGGTATAGGGGCGATTTCGGATTCAGCCACATCCACTCTTCACCGAGGTCATGTGTCTTCCATTATCTGGGTGTTTTCTAATCAGCCTGCAGTGGCTGAGATTAAACAGGGAAGAATTCTCCCATCAAACCGGGCTGTCGTAAATCCAGCTCACCTTGGAGAACAGAAGGGAAGTGCAGATCTGTAAACCCATCATCGCTCCACTCCCCCACACACACTTATGCTCCACAACAGGACCACATGTGTAGACAAAGAGCTCATTCACTCGACTGAGGTTCTTCTTGGTAAAACTTATTTATTTAGAATTAGTTGAACAAACTTTAAGTTGCAGAGTAGGTTTTTGGGTTGACAAATCCAAAGAAATTCAAACTGGTAAAAAGTCGCCATGAAACGGAAGTAAAGATTGTCCTTTTGTTCCACTTGGAAATAAAAAACATATATCCGCTTGAAACAAGGAAAAAAAGTAGGGTGGTGCATGATTTCATTCTTTGGGAACCGATTGGATTGTTGAAAGACAGGTGTTGCTAACAAAATGAAGGAAGATTGATGAATGAGCGAATTCAAAGCAAACACAAGACACCCACAGATAGCCCCGCCCTAAATTACTGATAGCTCCACCCTAAAGGACTGATAGTCCCACCCAAAAGGCATTCCATGTGACCAGGAAGTGAAGAAAGTCATTTCGAGAGGAAGGAAAGGTTATGGTATTTGATTAAAGTATATCAGGACAAATGATTTTTTTATTAAATTAAATTAAATTTTCACAGTCAAATTTATTTTCTGACGATGCATAAAATAGTCACATTTCCTGGTGAGCTCAGGCTGACAAAACGTACCTTAAGCAACGCATTTAAGATTCGTAAAAATGTAGAAAGTGCCCTCTAGTGGATTTGTCATCTGAAAAGTGCAATAAAAATTACCCGGAGTAATGTATTTTACGTTTTGCAAAAATGTAGGCCATGGATTACAGCATCCCTAATGAGGGTTAGGTTTAGGGGTGGGGTTTGGGATCACATCTCCTTTTGAAAATCATACATTTTCATATGAATGAAATCATACAAATGAACCACTTTTCTGACAATAACATAAAATATTTACATTTCCTCATGAGATCGGGCTGACAAAACATACCTTAAGTAACGTATTTAAGATTTGCAAAAATGTAGACAGTGCCCTCTAGTGGATCTGTCATCTGAAACGTGCAATAAAACATCCCGGAGCAATGTATTTTACGTTTAGCAAAAATGTAGGCCGTGCATTACAGCATCGCCCAATGAGGGTTAGGTTTAGGGGTGGGGTTTGGGGGCACGTCTCCTTTTTAAAATCATACATTTTCATATAAATGAAATCTAATAAATTCATACAAATTAACCACTTTTCTGACAATATGTAAATCAGTTACGTTTCCTTGTGAGATTCGGCTGACAAAACGTACCTTAAGTAACATATTTAAGATATGCAGAAATGTGGACAGCACCCTCTAGTGGATCTGTCATCTGAAATGTGCAATAAAATGTAACCAAAGCAATGTATTTTACGTTTAGCAAAAATGTAGACTGTGTATTACAGCATGCAGCTTTTCAAGAGTTATTTTTCTGCTCACCTTCAGTCCATTGATTCCAATAACACTTAATAGAGAACGCGCACACACGCACACACACACACACACACACACTGGTCACGTGACAGCATCTCTCAGCCTCTGCAGGTCATTTTCTGTTTTCACCTGGTCGACTTCAAGCCTAATGAATTTAGCCCATCGATCGGCTTGATGATTCACTCTGTGATATTCGTATTATTATGCCTGAGTATTTCTAGTTTCCAGTCAAAAACACATTTCACGGCTCCTGAGGGAATCTTTGGTGTCTATATGAGAAAACAGGCTCGTCTCTCCGCTGTCTCGCTCTCCCCGTGTTACTCAGAGACTCGTTTATGAGCTTGAAGATGGTCTTATAAAGCCTAGGGTGAAATTCAGATAGATTACAAAGATTTATAAAGCATCACGTTATAGGCAAACGCAAATGAGTGATGTGTGAGAGGATCTGGAGATAAAACGATGTGAAGTAAGTGCACTTAACATATAGTTGTAAAACGAATATGGAAATAGTAAACTTTAATAATAATAAAAGATACTTAAGCATGAAATGAATGCAGTGTTTTTAGACGTAACAGCATGTTAATTGCAACTTAATTATACAGTATCTTTTTCACGAGGTGCTTTAAAATGGAGTTAACTTGTTAACAAAGGTTCAGCAGCGGGACCACGCCTCACTTTGCCACCTTAACCAATCACCTACTCCCTAAAAACTTATTTAAGGCAGACCAGCCCTCAAGCACTGTTCTTCTCGTTCTCTCGAACCCACCCTCCTTCCCTCTATTTCCTCGCTTCCCATTAACAATCCTATAACCCTCTCTTCCCTCCTAGGTTGAATTGTGGGGTCCAATCACTCTACCAAAATGTTACAAAGACGGTACCCCCACTCTGAGTCTCTGCCCGATCAACCTACCTACCTGTTCACTGTTTATCCTCTTACTTCCCTTCCCCTTCATCCCACTGTTCCCTTACCATCCCTTTCATCCCTACATCCCTACAATAAAGTCTAGCTCAAAGTTTGGCTGATGAAGCAGGACTTAATTACATCTTTTTTTATATCTCTTATTATTATTATTTGCTTCTGTACTTTTAAACATTTATGGTGAAAGTATATTTACATAATATGTCTTTGTGAACTTGCAACTATGTTTTTATAGTCCTATAATGTCCTATATTTAAATATTCATTCATTCATTTTCTTTTCGGCTTAGTCCCTTTATTAATCCGGGGTCGCCACAGCGGAATGAACCGCCAACTTATCCAGCATATGTTT
>CAIGQV010000260.1:2613311-2633676 GCA_903798115.1 Danio jaintianensis | reverse complement strand
TTCGGATCACGAGTCCAACACTCTAACCACCAGGCCACGACTGCCCAGTTAATGCTTTGTTAATAGTGAGTCACCTGATTTTTTTAACGTTTGTAAAAGAAGGATCACAAAAACTGTATTTATCTGATCACAAATACGGTAAAACTGTAATATTGTGAAATATAATAGCATTAAAAATACTCAATTTATTCATTCATTTTCTTTTCGGCTTAGTCCCTTTATTATTCTGGGGTCACCACAGCGGAATGAACCGCCAACTTATCCAGCATATGTTTTACGCAGCGGATGCCCTTCCAATTGCAAACCATCACTGGGAAAAACCCATACATTCTCATTCACACACATACACTACGGACAATTTTGTTTACCCAATTCACCTATACCGCATGTCTTTGGACTTGTGGGGGAAACCGGAGTACCCGGAGGAAACCCACGCCAACACGGGGAGAACATGCAAACTCCACACAGAAATGCCAACTGACCCTGCCGAGGCTCGAACCAGCGACCTTCTTGCTGTGAGGCAACAGTGCTACCCACTGCGCCGCCCATACTCAATTTAAATATATTTTAATTTAGTCCTGTGTTTCAAAGCTGAACTTTCAGCGTCATTACTCCCTGATCCTTCAGAAATGAGTATATTATATGTATGATATGATTATATTAATGTTGAAAACACGCTTTGCTGCTTAGTGGAAAATGAAAATTACTCTACTGTTTAAATTAAATGGATTTTTCTGAGCTTTAACCATAAACTGACCTCAGTTTAATCAATTTCACAGAACACAAAACTTATGTTATCTAGCTTTCCAAGTAAAGGTGTTGAGCAGCCGAAGATTTAAGAATTGGGGAGGGGGGACAAAAAAGGTAGAGGAAAACATTTTTGCATTATTATCACAGGGTGTGTTAATTCTCTAGTGTTTTTATTTCAAAATTAAGCTTTTTATTATTTAAATATCATCGTGCGCTTTATATATTTTCCTATTTTGAGAACACATTGACATATTGTGTTCCCTTCAAATGATTACATATTCTTCACTTTGCCTTTAAAAAAAGCTGCAAGACCATCATCTATCAGTTATCAATACGGCAGTGAGCCTTATGAGTTATTTTCAAGGAGCTAATAATAATAATTGACTGTGACCAAGTGGACGTCAAGACTGAATGACTGAATATTGCAGTCTTGGGTGCACTACTTAAAGAAGAGCAAACTAGAGAGAGAGGCCTACTTTGTGGTCGTAATGAAAGATGGCAGTTTGTACAGAGCTCTGCCACAGTGTTGGAGCAGCTGTGTTTAAATCTGCTTCTCATCGTGCCACATTAAACAGATGGAGTGAAATAAACTGGCACGATTCTACGTGGCTGCATTAAACATCGTCGGCCATGTTTCCGAGGAACAGAGAAAGCGCCTGAAATCGCTGTCCTTCTTTCGCTCCTGTTTCGACTCTCTGTTAAACCCTGTTAAAGTCACCTTGGCTGTTAAACAGGCTGTCTTTAGCGCATGCAGAACAGCACGGCCTCATGGGAGTCGTAGCGGCAGACGAGAGTAAATCTCAGCAGAATGGCGACAGTGTTCGGCTGACGGAGGGGAGAGAGCTCTCTCTGTGCTGCGCTCTCATGGGACTCTGCCATTAAGCAGCTATAATTGTGTCCCTGAAAAAGCTCAAACGAAAAAGAGCTAATGATCTGTTTTTGTCTGTTGATTTCTCAAACTGACGCTGCTCTCTTGTCTGTCTGTCCAGAACGAGGTGACTCTTCTGCGTAATGAGGTGGCGCAGCTGAAGCAGCTCTTACTGGCTCATAAGGACTGTCCTGTGACGCTCCTGCAGAAGAAGTCCGGATACCAGCGTGAGTAAGACTTTACTGCACATTCACACTGACACACACATCCATTTACTCTGAAACATCCAGAGGCTTTAGTTGCATCCCAAATGCCACACTTTACATTATTTATTAATTCAATCAGTCCTTGATTTATCAGTGGTCGCCACAGTGGAATGAACCACCAACTATTCAGGAATATGTTTTATGCAGCGGATGCCCTTTCAGCCGCAACCTAGGACTGGGAACACACATACACTCTCTCATTCACACACACACTCATACACTACAGTTCATTCAATTCACCTATAGTGCATGTCTTCGGACTGTGGGGGAATCTAGAGCACCCGAGGAAACCCTTGCGAACACAGAAAGAACATGCAAACTCCACACAGAAATGCCTCCTGGCCCAGCCAGGACTCAAACCAGTGACCTTCTTGCTGTGAGGCAACTGTGCTTACCACTGAGCCAGCGTGCCGCCCAAACTCTTTACACCAGGGGTGTCCAAACTCGGTCCTGGAGGGCCGGTGTCCAGGAGAGTTTAGCTCCAACCCTAATCAAACACACCTGAACTAACTAATGAAGCTCATACTAGATGTACTAGAAACTTCCTGGCAGGTGTGTTGAAGCAAGTTTGAGCTAAACTCAGCAGGACACCGGCCCTCCAGGACCGAGTTTGGACACCCCTGCTTTACACTATGCACTTTTACCCACAACCTTATAGTTTTTGAATTGGCACCAAGAGGTACCAAAATAGTGAACTGTACCACACCACTTTTTTGAGACCCTTTGGTAAGGGTATCTAGCACAACAGAACGGTACTAAAGGGTGGAGCTAGACTTGCTGCTGAATGCTGATTGGTTTACGGAGAATCATCAACAAGCCAGTGGAACACCATCTCAGGAAGTGCCATATTTAAATACACCGCTGAAACACGACACTGGAATAATACAATGGTGGAATGCAGCACTAAAACATGCTCAAACAAGGCTTGTTATCTTGTGACAAACAGCCACATGCCAAGAAGAAGAACAGGATCTGCTGTATGTCCATTGTTGTTTATGGGGCCACTTACATGTCCTGGTTCCTCTCTCTATTCCGATCGTCTACATATGAAATAATGAAGTTGAGTGCACAAAAGATGGGATATGTAAATGGCCCGTAAGGCTTTCTTCTTCAGACGAGAGTAACTTTGTCATACAACACGCCTACCAAGTAAAGGGTACTGTTGGCAGTGATTCTTAGGGCCAGGACACACCAAGCCAATGCAGGACAAATAATCCAAATGTGTTGTTGGTTGTTTCTGGACCAAATGCTGCACATGAAAACACTAAAAGGACTGCTGCTGACTGAAACGAGAGCACATGTTCTGCATCTGCTTGAAAGGACATGTCTTTCTGCATGTGTGTGGGGCAGTAGTCTGTTTTTTCATTACACAAAAGGAACCGTAAGGAATCACAGACAGACAAAGTGTATGCATGGCCCGACAAAGCCCAACAGCCAACCATCTTTTTGGTGTGTCCCAGCCTTTAAACTAAGCGGATACTGATTTGCCTCTATTTCAAGAATCTATTCAAATAGACCCAGTGAATCAGTCAAAACAGTTAATGAATCAGTATATAACTCAATTAGTACTGAAACGTGTGGTGCATGCATGCGTAAATTCTCCAACCCTGTAGATTTTCAGTAAAATTTTCCAAACCTGTTCGCAATCAAGCCTGACTCAACTCATCAGCTAGCACTAATAATAGAGACTTCAAGACCTTAAATGTATGGGTCCAAAATGTTTACTGTTACTGTTTGTGTGCATCCATATCAAGAGTTTGGAAACCACTGTCCTAGATGGTTGATTATTGATGCACAAAAAAAGCTAATCTTGTTCATTCATAAGATCCCAATCTCAGCTGGTTCATTAAAGCAGGGAAATTCAGAATCAACACACTTCCCTGGAAGGTTCAAGTCAGTCTGAAGATCTTGTTTTGCTCAGGTTTAGGAGTGTTTAATTGAAGTCTGAATGTCAGCGGTCATTGAGAAAGAGGTTTGGACAGCCCTGTATTAAAACATAAGATTTAATCTCACTGACTGCATATTCATTTTGCAAATGAACAAAAATCTTTGGACTGCCAACTCCGCTTAATGGGTTTTAAAGTTAATGGGATGTTCTTTGTTGTTTTGTTCTGCATATTTTATTGTTGTTGACTATAACAGATGAGTGTTATTCCTAATGAGTGTTCTGTGGGTGTTTGAGGAAATGTGAAGAGTGGAAAATGAACCAGCCCTGAGTGTGAAATAACACAGATTCATCTCATCCCAATACTACAGCAGAACGCCAAGGACTTGCACAAAAGCACTGTTCACTAACAAAATGATCCCTGCTGTATGTGGCGCTGTCCTCTTTAAGATGAGTGATAAAGAGGCATTCAGAAACCGAGGGCTGCTTTTGTTACACGTGCGTCTTTGGCCGTTATGCTTTAATGACACCTTGTGAAATGTGCAGATCTGCGACTCGACTGCCATATGCAGCCACTTCATATCAATTAGCTGTTGTCACAGGGACGGAGAAGCGGTTTGCGGGAGCGATTGCATGCACTCGTCTGCCACAGGCTTCAACAGACACTAAAACTTAACGGCTGCCTACATTGCTCTGCTGGTGTGTGCACTTTTTTGAACATAACTTTCAGCGCTTGCATTTCACATCTTGACCAATGCATCGTTGGCTTTGTGTGTGCGTGTCTGTGTTCGGTTCATTTTGTAACCCAGCGCTGACTTGTATTGACAATGATTGCCTCCGAAATGAGTGTATTATAGCGGAGAACCTGACAGAAGCGCAGTTTCACAACTGAGATGCGCCGCTGCAGCCGTGCAGTTCATTATGCGCCGGCATTGTTAAGCAGCTTGACTGACAGGTCTCATGCATATTATGAGCCGGATGGTTGGCAGGTGAGATTGGGTTGTCAGAGAGCGGGTTCATTTGCAGGCGTCTGGTCGGCCGTTGCTAGGTAGGGGAGAGTATGGAGATGATCGAAACCATTCTTCAATCCTGTTTATGCTGCCGATGTCACCGAATGCCGTGAGAGGTCATATATTAGTCACCTGTGCAAATGAGGCTCAGAGAAGAGCATCATTCCATCTCTGCCGGATTTGTAAAGTTCAACGCCAGTTTGTGCCACATTCATCCCAGGACGGAGAAGCAGCAGATGGTCATCACCTGTCAAAATAAGGTCTTAATACTGTGAAAAAGTGCAGACGTCAGTTGAGGTTTCATGTGCTCCCATTCGGCCACCTGAACGCTCCCGTCTTCTGCTCTCCATTACAGTCAGTTACGTCCGAAATATATAAAAATCGCATTGTGCTTGGGTAGAACAGGTGTAAAGTATGGCAGACGAGATCCCGCTTGGCAAAGCATTTTCATTTGTGATTGCGTACTTAAGTGAAGTATGTTTCTGGCCTTGATCTCTCAGCGCTGCCCTAGTAGCAGGTGGGGGGAAATTACCCAGGCTGCCCTGCAAACAGGGCAGGCCATGCCTCCGTTTGGCATTGCATAAGCCCCATCTGCTCGCAGTGGAGAAGATACGAGAGGAGGTGAGCGGAGAGAGGTCTCAAGAGCACGCAACGCTGTGTATGATAATATATCACCCCCTTTCCTGCTCAATACCATTAGGAGTAATTACAGATGCCTGAACACAGAGGCGAAGAGAGAAAAATACCCAACTCCCGATTTCTGAGTTCGACCTTATGTGCGCAGGGCCGGCGAGGGTATTTACAACCCCACGGCATACATGTGTAGCGATCAGCTGAATTCAGATGCTCCACTCCGGATCACACAATCAAATACCCTGCATTAATTACCAAGTGCCATTTCAGTGGTGCCTGCTTCATTAGCTATATTAATTATTATGGTAGTCTGCATTTCTTTGCAAGTCAGAGCCTTTTTTCATTCCCTTCCTCATCAGGAGCCAATTAATTCAATGCAACTGCAGAACAGCTGGTGGCATTTGGACCGCGCATCTCTGCCGCTCTCCTGTGTGTGTATCATTAAAATCAGGTGCAGTAATTATCTGTCGCTGCAGTAGTTGGCAGGAAAGGAAGGGGGATCGTGGGGAGGGCTGCGAGAGTCTGGCCAAACGCTACAGCCTCTAATATACCCTGATGATGTTGGTTTAAAATGACATTGTAACTTTAATTAAAGGTTACAAAGCAAGCACGGGGATTAATAAAAGACAAAGTGTTCGGCTGGGAAAGTCTTTAATAGCAATCATGCTAGCAACTCATTCGGTGCAAAAAGAGTTTTGTTTACGGGGATCAGAACTGAGCTTATTACTCATGTCATTTCTCCCCAGCAGGGAGTTAAGATTTGGCTGGTTAGTGTTGGTAGTTAGTGCCTGATGGTAGATGTCATCACTACAGCTCAAAAGCAATCAGTCAGTGATGAATATAGGTCAGGTGAAGATAAGGCAAGGATGGCTGCAGACCTTAGAGGGGGATTTACAGTCATTTCTCCCCAGCACGGGTTAGGATTTGGCTGGTTAGTATAGGTAGTTAGTGCCTGATGGTAGATGTCATCACTACAGCTCATGAGCAATCAGTCAGTGGTGAATTCAGGTCAGATGACGCTAAGGCAAGGATAGCTGCAAACCTTAGAAGGGGGATTTAATGTAATTTCTCCCCAGCAAGGGGCTAACATTTGGCTGATTAGTATAGGTAGTTAGTGCCTGATGGTAGATGTCATCACTAGAGCTCAAAAGCAATCAGTCAGTGATGAATACAGGTCAGGTGAGGCTAAGGCAAAGATGGGAGCAAAACTTAGATTGAAGATTTAAAGTAATTTTTCCCCAGCAGGGGGTTAAGATTTGGCTGGTTAGTATAGGTAGTTAGTGCCTGATGGTACATGTCATCGCTACAGCTCAAGGGTAATCAGTCAGTGGTGTATACAGGTCAGGAGAGGCGAAGACAAAGATGGGAGAAAACCTTATGACCAAGACACACCAAGCCAATTGTTGACCGGATAGCGTCAGAGTGTTTGTTGGGCTAGTTTGTTTGGTGTGTACATGTACAATTGCTGTTGGCCATCTACTGAAGAGAGTCCTTGGTTATTCAGCAATGCATAGTGTGCGAGATCAAAAACTGAAGTGACGAAACTAACGATTTAAGTCAGGCGGGAACACAAAGAAGCCAGTTGTAATTTTGCTGTATTTCTCAATTATTTGCAAACAAAATGGATTATTAGATTATCAGGCATATTTGCATGAATGAATCCACTCCCGGTGAGTGACAAGTACTTTAAAAATGGTACTAAACACTGCTTTTTTTATTGTTTATATGCATTCATCACAATTTCAGTTTCCCTTTTTGGAATAAGAAAACAGACTACTGGAACCTACAGTCGTCTCCTGTCCAGACAGGACCAGACGCGTCCAAAGTGAGGTTTTTGTCTGCACTAGTTCTTTGGCGTCAGCTTGGTGTGTCCAGTGCTTTAGAGAGGGGAAATCCTTTTCAAGATAAGTCTGTTCACTCGGTGCCTATATTTGCAATGCCTCCGGACAGGTTATCCAAGACCAAGTCCTGTCTAAATGAAGGAGGAGCCCTGAAATCTAAAAACAGCTCACTGAACTCACAATTAGATTAAACATCAAATCAGCAACGAAATCTGAAGTGAGCAGTCCCATAAATTTTGTTGCTTAAGCTCTATTTACATTTAAAACATTTCCAAGTTCCTAGTGCACATTCATAAAGATTGGCAACAATTTCATGACACCAATCTTGATTATGGCTGTTTAAATGATAACAAGAGGAAATGGCTACAAAAACTGTAAGAACAGAGACAAAAGTTGGAACAAGAATGGGGGATGACACTGGAAAAACACAATATGTGATGGGATGTGATGTCATTTCTCCAGGCAATAACAGCGCAGGGATACAGTAGTAACCAGGATTACAGTAATCAACTAGGCAATCTGTACAAAGCCACTACCCTAAAGAACCGCCATGCTATAAAGATTGATGATTGGCTATTCTGACTGAAAGATTGGACTTCCTTCACTGTGTTGGCCATACTGAGCGCTGCGCTTTCCGCATTCATAGTAATACGAATGAACCATCTTTGTATATCCAGTCTTTGGGGAAATGTAAAAACTGAGCAGCTGCCATCGTCATAAACAGGAATGCTATAATTCAAATGTGAAGCCATTTGTTGCTGACTTGGGATCTCATGATAGCAGATTTTTACCACACATTTGTTTAGGCCAAAATAATTTCTATATAATAAAGCAATAAAAGCAACACACTGGAACAGATGATAACCCGCTACAATGGACAGTGGATAGAGAACAGATTCTCTTCTTTATTTTCGTTGGTTGGGAAGAAATATGTTGTAAATGACATGACTCAGTGTTGCCCTCTCACATCTGGAAGAGTGTAAATTAGTGATGGTACTGTGCATGTGTCATCTCCTCAGGGATTTCCTGGGACATGATTTTGTGGTGGTATACTTGCGAAAATCCAAACAACATGAATGGATGAAAATTCTGTGATTTTTGAAAGATCTTTTGACACTTTGGTAATGATACTGAGAATTCAGCTTTCCATCATTCATTTTCCTTCGGCTTAGTCCCTTATTTATCAGGGGTCACCACAGCAGAATGAACCGCCAGCTATTCCAGCATATGTTTTACGCAGCGGATGCCCATTCAGCCGCAACCCAGCAGTGGGAAACACCCATACACACTCACACACTATGACCAATTTTGTTTATTCAGTTCACCTATAGCGTTTGGACTGTGAAGGAAACCGGAGCACCCGGAGGAAACCCACACCAACACGGGGAGAACATGCAAACTTCACACAGAAATGGCAACTGGCCCAGCCGGGACTCGAATCTGGGACCTTCTTGCTGTGCGGCAACAGTGCTAGCCACTGTGCCGCCCAGCTTTCCATCATATATCATTTATTCATTCATTTTCTTTTCGGCTTAGTCCCTTTATTAATCCGGGTTTGCCACTTATCCAGCGGATGCCCGAACTCCACACAGAAATGCCAACTGACCCAACCGGGACTCGAACCTGCGACCTTCTTGCTGTGAGGCGATCATGCTACCCCATCATATATCAATATACAATATTATATTTTCTTTAGTATTATATAATAGTAAATTCAAATAGTACATTTTCATAATATTAATGCGTGGATTCAATAATTTATTTTTTTAACACAGGCTCTTTGGAAATATGTGCTTCAGCCTACGTTTTTGTAAAACCGCATAAACGTGCTTAAACGTTTCTAGGTAAAATGAACACTAGGGTGCAGTATGACACCAACAACATTTGTTCCTTTTCACACTAATGATATTTACTGGGACATGTAATTAACATTCATTCATTCATTTTCTTTTCGGCTTAGTCCCTTTATTAATCTGGGGTCGCCACAGTGGAATGAACCGCCAACTTATCCAGCATATGTTTTAACGCAGCGGATGCCCTTCCAGCTGCAACCCATCACTGGGAAACATCCATACACACTCATTCACACACATACATTACGGACAATTTACCTACCCAATTCACCTATAGCGCATGTCTTTGGACTTGTTGGGGAAACCGGAGCACCCGGAGGAAACCCACGTGAACACGGGGAGAACATGCAAACTCCACACAGACACGCCAACTGACCCAGCCGAGGCTCGAACCAGCGACCTTCTTGCTGTGAGGCGAACGTGATACCCACTGCTACCCACTGGATTATTTTCATGCAGTTCTTTGCGCAACACCAAATAAATACCACAAAACAACTTAATACTGTCTTTAATTAGTAATGAATACATTTGCGTCACCTATCTATCTCCATATTGACAACTTCTCTGACGTGGTGAGTTTGCCCGTAGCTCACTTTGCATGCTGTTGTGCTGCAGAACACTTGGGTTCGAGTCTAGTGAAGCAGTTTCACAAAAGAGATAAAGCAATGTAAAATCAAGGTAGAACTGCACTTTTCTTTTCCGGCTGCGTCTGAAAACACTATTGGTTGGGTTTAGCTCAGTTGTTTGTTAGCTGATTTGTACGACAAGCTCCTCCTGGACATGTATAAGAAGGACGTGTATCTGAAACGTACAACAAAACATACCGTAAGTAACGTATTTTAAAATCGCAAAAATGTAGAGCGCCCTCTAGTGGATTAAGCCACCTGAAACGTGCAACAAATGTATCCGGAGCAATGTATTTTTTAAACTTTTGTTTATTTACAGACAAACATCTTTCCATTATCTTTTTATTTACCCAACTCAGCACAACAGTTTTTTTTTTTTTAAATAGATGGTCAAGCGAAATTAAAGTAACGTTTTTTAGATGTTAGTAACAGTATGTTAGTTTTAAGGATATCTATTATCTAGTGTGCTCCAAAACAGTGACAAAATTTGCCTTTAGAAGATATTAAACTAATATAAACATGTAAAGCTTGTAGTTTGTCACTTCCGCCTAACAACTGGATCAACTTTTATTTCCACGTCACCTCATACTTTCAGTTTCTCATCAAGTTTTCTGACCAATCAAATGCTCTCTAGTGTCTGACATGCCCCACCCCCTTCTTCTCATTTGCTTTTCATTTGACGCGCTTGAGCTCAACCACTCTCACTGGCAGAGCTATGATAAAAACAAAATGCTATCGGCTGTTTTTAAGGGGGAGGAGCTACTCGATGCTCCGCCCTCTCTTCGTGTTTCAGTTCAAATTACGTCAAACAACGTATACATAAAATGCACATTTCAAAACACTTCACGGGACGTTTAAATCATCAGCAGACACGTGTGTTGTCCGATCATTGCAGTTTTGTGTGTTTCAGCGCTGGATAAAGAGGACAGTTGCGGAGAGATGTCCGTTCCCAGCAGCCCCCAGAACGAGGCCATCCAGCACAGCTCCATCAGCACATCCAACGGCGTGAGCTCGTCCACAGCGGCCTCCGTCCTCACAGCGTCCAGCCCTGCAGCCGGAGCCGCCGCTGACCCCAGCACAGAGGACGAGGACGAGCACGGACAGCCTTCGGGAAGCTGATCTGAGACCTGTGCTGAAATCGCCACTCATTTCAGAAGAAAAGCACTTCAGCCGTTATGTAGAAACCAAGACTGATGGGGTAATGTTTTTCCCATTTGTGGAAATTGAAAATGCACGAATGGAATTGTCTGGAATTGTCCACTTTAATTTATTTGCCTTTATTTTGCACATGAGTGAAAGTTTGTTTTTTTAATGATCATTGTTTTAAAGGAACACTCCACTTTTTTGGATTTATTTTGGATAATTTTACAGCTCCTCTAGAGTAAAACGGTTAACTGTTTAACCGTTTTTGAATCCATTCAGCCAATCTCAAGAGTCTCACTATCAGCTTAGCTTAGCATAGTTCATTGAATCGGATTAGACCATTAGCATATCGCTCAAAAATAACAAAAGTTTTTCTTACATTTGTGGAGATTGAAAAAGCACGAATGGATTTGTCTGGAATTGTCCACTTTATTACTTTAACTTTAAACTTTATTTTGCACATGAGTGAAAGTTGTTGTTTTTTTCTATTTTTTATTGTAATTGTTTTTAAACGGACACTCCACTTTTTTTGGAAATAGGCTAAATTTTACAAATTCTCTAGAGTAAAACAGTTGAGTTTTACTGTTTTTGAATCCATTCAGCCGATCTCCGGGTCTGACTTTTAGCTTAGCTTAGCATAGTTCATTGAATCAGATTAGACCGGTAGCATCTCGCTCAAAAATAACAAGATTTTTGTTCATTTTCCTATTTAACGCTTGACTCTTCTGTAATTCCGTCGTGTACTAAGACTGTTCAGGACTATTTTCAGGTGATGTGTATTATCAATTCTCCTGATGTAGTCATGGTACTTCAGCAAAGTTCCTTGATTATTACACCAGAATGAGAGTATAGTCCCTGGACAAATCGAAATAGGCTCATTTTACCGCTCCCCTAGAGTAAAACAGTTGAGTTTTACCGTTTTTGAATCCATTCAGTCAATTTCTGGGTCTCATTATTAGCTTAGCTTAGCATAGTTCATTGAATCGGATTTGTGGAGATTGAAAAAGCATGAATGGAACTGTCCACTTTAATTTATTTGACTTTATTTTGCACATGAGTGAAAGTTTTTACATTTTTATTTTTTTTATGATAATTGTTTTTAAACAAACATTCCACTTTTTGGAAATAGGCAAATCTTACAGCTCCTCTAGAGGAAAACAGTTGAGTTTTACTGTTTTTGAATCCATCCAGCCGATCTCTGGGTCTCACTATTAGCTTAGCTTAGCATAGTTCATTAGACCGTTAGCATCTCGCTCAAAAATACCAAGTTTGTTGATCATTTTCCTATTTTGACGCTTGACTATTCTGTTGTTGCATCGTGTACTAAGACTGATGGAAAATTCTGGACTATTTTCAGGTGCTGTGTAATATCATCGATCCTGCTGAAGTCATGGTACTTCAGTAAAGACCCTTGATTATTACACCAGAATAAGAGTATAGTTCCTGGACATCGAAATATGCTCATTTTACAGCTCCCCTAGAGTAAAACAGTTGAGTTTTACTGTTTTTGAATCCATTCAGCCGATCTCCGGGTCTCATTATTAGCTTAGCTTAGCATAGTTCATTGAATCGGATTAGACCATTAGCATCTCACTCAAAAATAACAAAAGTTTTTTTCCATTTGTGGAGATTGAAAAAGCATGAATGGAATTGTCCACTTTATTTTATTTGCCTTTATTTTGCACATGAGTGAAAGTTATTAATTTTATTTATTTATTATAATTGTTTTTAAGCGAACGCTTCACTTTTTTGGAAATAGCATGATCTGTAATTTTACTGATCTGTAAAATTAGCCTATTTACAGCTCCCCTAGAGGAAAACAGTTGAGTTTTACTGTTTTTGAATCCATTCAGTCAGTCTCAAGAGTCTTACTATTAGCTTAGCTTAGCATAGTTCATTGAATCAGATTAGACCGTTAGCATCTCGCTCAAAATTAACAAGAGTTTTGTTAATTTTTCTATTTAAAGCTTGACTCTTCTGTTGTTACATCGTGTACTAAGACCGATGAAAAATTTAGGACTACTTTCAGGTGCTGTGTAATATCATTGCGTACTTGTTACTTGTTTATTACGCCAGAATGAGAGTATAGTTCCTTGGCATATTGACCTAGAAACTAGCAACTTTCCTTTTTCCATCGATCTAAGTACACAATGCATCTACAGAAGAGTCAAGCTTTAAATAGGAAAATTATCAAAACACTTTGGCCATTTTTGAACGAAATGCTAACGGTCTAATCCGATTCAATTATTTATGCTAAGCTAAGCTAAAAGTGCTCCAGCCAGACTCGGAGATTGGCTGAAAGGATTCAAAAATGGCAAAACTCAAATGTCTAACTCTGTAAAATGAGCCTATTATTTCCAAATAAAAAATTGGAGTGTTGCATTAACTGAAGCTGATTTTAGGAGTAGCTTTAAAACAATATCAGTCTTCTAGAAATATAGCGCCGTGTTGTTGTGGTGCGAATGTGTTTGACATGAATGATTGTTTTCTCAGCAGTGATTGTAGGACTTTTTTAAAATGCTTGCTTATATATGTGCCATTTATTTATTTATTTATTTACTCGTTAGTAATTGAAATGACAATTTCAATTTCTTTTAGTCTTAACTACATCTCTGTCTTAGGTGAAATTAGTGACTCCCCAGGAAGATTTTCATGGACTTATTTTGATAAGAAGCGTAATGCTTTTTATAAGTGACTTTTTTTCCTGATTACTTACTTACAAAGTGGCTGACTTTGTATTCGTGGTGTCATTAGTTCATTCACTTTGGTCGTCTTTCTGATTACAGTGTAATTAAGGAAGCATTGTATATGCCATTACGATGAAATCATTGTACGTGATCTCTTCTGGTACTTTGTCTTAGAATCATGACAAAAACATTGTTTAAAAAACAATACCTGAAAAAAACTTTAAATAAGCCAATCTTAATAGCAGTTCTGTCTTTAGATATAAAACTGAACTGATCTTTTTAAGTTTAACTATTAGGGGATAGTTCACCCAAAAATGAAGAATGTTGGAAAACCTGTAACCATTGACTTCCATTGTATTTGTTTTTCCTACTAAGGAAGTCAATGGTTACTGGAAATATCTTCCACAGAATAAGGAAACTCAAGGAATGGTTTGGAACCACTTGAGGGAGAGTAAATAGTTTTTTTGGGGCCGATACTGATATCATGGAGTAAAAAAATACTTATGATGGTTCAGGTTAGGGTTATGGTTAGGGTTAGCATATAATATGCAGTACTAGTCAATATATGCATATTGTAGTACAGAACCAGTCAAAAGAACACTTACCCATCTGTGTGTCCAAACTTTTGACTAGTACTATAAACAAAATACAGTATATACATTAACATAATAGATATATAAACACATTTTTGCCATGATTTATCCAGGAAGCACAGCTTTTCCAAATGTAAAAATCTGAAATGAATTAAGTAATAATAATGAAAAACAAACTGATTTGGCATGTTTTATTCTATTATAGTCTAAATAGTCAGTATTTTTTGTCAACAGTTTGAAGAATGTTGGAAAACCTGTAACCATTGACTTCCATTGTATTTGTGTTTCCTACTATGGAAGTCAATGGTTACCGGAAATATCGTCAACAGAATAAAGAAACTGGATAATGTTTTAGAACCACCTTAGGGGGAGTAAATAGTAGAGCCCGACTGACATGTTTTTTTGGGGGGACTGATACCAATATCATAAAGTAAAAAAATGCTTATAAAGGTTAAGGTTAGGGTTACGGTTAGCATATTATATGCAGTCCCAGTCAGTACATGCATATTATAGTACAGAACCAGTCAAAAGAACACTTACCTATCTGTGTGTCCAAACTTTTGACTAGTACTATAAACAAAATACAGTATATACATTAACATAATAGATATATAAACACATTTTTGCCATGATTTATCCAGGTAGCACAGCTTTTTCGAAATGTAAACATCTGAAACGAATTAAATAATAATGTAAAACAAACTGATTTGGCATGTTTTATTCTATTATAGTCTAAATAGTCAGTATTTTTTCATTTTTGTGTGAACTATCCCTTTAATTTATGTTTTGTGAGAGTTACTAAGGAATAGATGAAGTTTTTATTTTTATTTTTTATTTATTTAATTCTTTAAAACCTATTGGCTCACTACTGTGTAGTTTTACAAGACTTCTGCTTTCAGTACTTGGGCTTTTTTTGTTTTAAACAGTTGTTATGTGCTCATCTGCATGACTGAATTCTCTAAGAGAATCAGAGCAGTGTTTTGACCAGTGTTTTGAACATCTCGTCGATTTTCAGCCTGAAAATGGCAGCTTTTTACAATGGGGGTTTTCTTCTTATTAACTGGCTCCACTTTGTTGGAGAAAAAAAAAGGCTGTGATAATTATTGTGTTGCGTTCGACTTGTAACTTGTGAAAGTTATGGTATAAATTATTATAAATTAAGAAAACAATGTTGTAATAAATCTTTTAATAGCTCTTTGAAGGCAGATTTTGTCTTATTTATTTGAATCTGATTACTTGTGTTATTTTTTTGCTGTTGTTAAGTGTGATGTTTTGCTTTGTAAACTCTGCCATCTAGTGGAGAATCCTGGAAAAACCAACTCATTGAGCTTGAGCCAAAACATTTAACAGTCTTCAGAAATGTGTTTATTTATTTATTTATTTCAAGGATTGAAAGGAAAAGGAATACCATACTTCTAATTATGATTGTAATTTAATGTAGAATTTTAATAGTTAATAATATCGTAGTTATATAATAGTTTTTATCTACTTTTAGAATGCAACAATAAAGAAGAATACAATTTTAATACATTTTAAATGAATTGTAAAAACTAATGTGTAAATAAAATGATGTGGACATTTACTAATCACAAATTAATTCCAATAAAAATGTTATTACATCTAAATAATAGAAATTAGTTTTATGAAACAGACATGTCTAGTTTTATTGGATGCTTAAACGTGTTTATATATATATATATATATATATATATATATATATATATATATATATACACTCACGGTACACAATAGGTACACCTTACTAGGTTGGACCCCCTTTTGCCTTCAGAAGTGCCTTAATCCTTCATAGATTCAACAAGGTACTGGAAATATTCCTCAGAGATTTTGCTCCAAATTGACATGATAGTATCACGCAGTTGCTGCAGATTTGTCGGCTGCACATCCATGATGCGAATCTCCCGTTCCACCACGTCCCAAAGGTGCTCTATTAGATTGAGATCCACTGTGGATCCACTGAGTGACTGAGTACAGTGAATCATCTCAGACTGGTTTCTTGAACATAATGAGTTCAGCCAACAAATCTACAGCAACTGCGTGATACTATCATGTCAATATGGAGCAAAATCTCTGAGGAATATTTCCAGTACCTTGTTGAATCTATGCCACGAAGGATTAAGGCAGTTCTGAAGGCAAAAGGGGCTCCAACCGGGTACTAGTAAGGTGTACCTAATAAAGTGGCCGGTGAGTATAGATATACATAACATACCATAAAAATCACAGACTAATATAATTCACCAAACAAGAAATTGTCAGGAAAACATAAATAAGTATATAAATAATAAAGTAAAATATCACATATATACACAAAATAACATTAAAAAATAATAATAATAACAGGATAAGAAAAAAAAAATTATAAAGAGAACAAATAGATATAAAAAAGATATAGGTGATGAATGTTTATTAAGTGTTTATTTTTCTTCCATTTTTGTGTTTCTTTAGTCATTTGATGATGCTATAAAATAGTGTGCAGCATCACGGTTGTGTGTTGTAATTGAATATGTGGAAGTTTGTGCATTAAGCATCCAAAAACAGAAGATGACGGTGGCCAGACTGAGACATTAAGGCTTCACTTTCCATCAGCAGACAGAGGATGTATGCATTTTTTCTAGTCTATGTTCTGAGGAGTGACGCTGCGCCCTCTACTGGTGTGTCCTGGTATGTGTTTTTATTTTACTATCACTGAATATGTCCACATACTGCTCACTCATCATCTTGTCTTCTCAAGCGTGGGCTTTATCCTGACTCGCTGAGAGGAGTAAACGGTGTGAATGAACTGACCTTTCAGTGTTTCTGGATGAGAGCGTCTTCAGTTTGATGGCTCTGCCGGCTCTCTGAGGCCTGCATATAAACCAAAGATGTTAACTGAGCTGCTAGTGCCTTTATATTTACAGCATTACTGATTTTAGACTGATTGAGTCATTTAGGGACAAAGTATGGTGCGTGCATGATTGTCATTATTATGTTCACTGTAAATAAAGTGATTCACAAAATTAAACACGTATCTTTTAAAGTGATTAGTTGGTTAACTTTACTTAGAAAGTGAGTAAACCTGTTGGTTTTAAAGCGATTAGTTGACTTTACTTTAAACAATGGGTAAACCTGTTGCTTTTAAAACGATTAGTTGACTTTACTTTAAACAATGGGTAAACCTGTTGCTTTTAAAGCGATTAGTTGACTTTACTTAAAAAAGTGAGTAAACCTGTTGCTTTTAAAACGATTAGTTGACTTTACTTAATAAAGTGGGTAAACCTGTTGCTTTTAAAGCGATTAGTTGACTTTACTTAAAAAAGTGAGTAAACCTGTTGCTTTTAAAGCGATTAGTTGACTTTACTTTAAACAGTGAGTAAACCTGTTGCTTTTAAAGCGATTAGTTGACTTTACTTTAAAAAATTGAGTAAAACCATTGCTTTTAAAGCAAATAGTTGAGTTTACCTTTTAGAAAAGAGTGCAAATTCAATGTTTTAAAGCGATTAGTTGACTTTACTTTTAAAAAGTGAGTAAACCTGTTGCTTTTAAAGCGATTAGTTGACTTTACTTTTAAAAAGTGAGTAAACCTGTTGCTTTTAAAGCGATTAGTTGATTTGACTTTAAAAAGTGAGTAAACCTGTTGCTTTTAAACTATTAGTTATGAGAAAATAATGAGAAATAATGAGAAAAGTTAACTTTACAATTCCCAAGTTACAACGGGCAACTTTTTACAGTGTTGATATTCTGATCATTTTTCCCTCCAAGAACATTTTACCAATTTCAAACCACCTCAATCTTAGTGACAACCTTTCATTTAGAAATGTATAAATTCGATGGCTGGAAGTGAAAAATGCCTTCTATTCAGGGTCACAATTTACAACCCCAAATCAGAAAAAATTGGGACAGTGTGGAAAATGCAAAAACAATAAAAGAAAGTAGTGATTTCTAAATTTACATTGACCTGTATTTCATTGCAGACAATACAACAAACATTATTTAATGTGCTCCTCGTGATTTTTATTTGTTTCTTTTTTTAAATAAACACGTTTTTCAATTTTGGTTCTTGCAACACATTTCAAAGAAAGTTGGACCAGTAAAGCATTTACCACTCTGTAATGTTGCCGTTCCTTTTCACAACACTTAAAAGACGTTTAGGGACTGAAGACACCAAGTGATGAAGTGTTTCAGGTGTCATTTTGTCCCATTCTTCCTGCAAACAAGTCTTAAGGTGGGCAACACTACGGGGTCTTCGTTGTCGCATTTTGCACTTCAAAATGCACCACACATTCTCTATTGGAGACAGGTCAGGACTGCAGGCAGGCCAGTAAAATGCTGAAAAGTACATAAAGATTTTGGAGCACAATATGCTACCTTCTTCTCCAGAGACGCCCATGCATATTTCAACAAGACAATGCAATGAAAACGATGTCTTATTTTGAACACTTGAACAGCTAAATGTTTATTTATTTATTTTTTTCTGCTTAAAAAGTGTTTATAAAGAGTTTTGGGTGAAAATACTTTTTAATTGGGGACAGAAACTATCTTAGATTAAACTTAATTTCTATTCCAAAGGTGAACAGATGTCATGTGGGATTAGAATGATGACAGACTTTTCATTTTGGGATGAACAAACCCTTAAAGGAACACTTGACTCTTTTGGAAATAGGCTCATTTTACAAGTTTACAGTTGAGTTTTGCCATTTTTGAATCAGTTAAGTCCAGTTTTAAATAGGAAAACTATCAAAACTCTTTCTTTTCATTTTTAAAATCAGACGCTAATGGTCTAATCTGATTTAATGATCTATGCTAAGCTAAGCTAAAAGTGAGAGGTCGGCTGATTGTATCCAAAAAATGGTAAAACTCAACTGTTTAACCCTAGGGAAGCTGTAAAATTTGCAAAAAAAACAAAACAAAAGTGTAGCGTTTCCTTTAAATGAATCAGCAGTTTCCAAATAAGACATAAGAATCCTAGGTCAAAAATAGCCGTTACTTCACCCTTCAGAGTGTGTGTCGTCCAGCAGACTCTTGTATCGAGGGTCAGGAAATGAGAGCAGTGTCAGGAGCTCATGTCCTCATTGTCTGAACATCCTGCTAGCGTGTGCGTTCACTTAAACTGCTGTCAGTTCAGGCCGGCAGCATCAGCTGAGAAACACATGGGAGAATTAACAAGCTTTATTTTACATCTTTATTTCTATAGCGCTTTTACCGTGTAGATTGTGTCAAAGCAGCTCAAAGGGATAGTTCACTCAAAAATGAAAATGTATTCAAATATTTACTCTCATGGGCGGCACGGTGGCTCAGTGGTTAGCACTGTCGCCTCACAGCAAGAAGGTCGCTGGTTTGAGTCCCAGCTGGGCCAGTTGGCATTTCTGTTGGGAGTTTGCATGTTCTCCCCCAGTTGGCGTGGGGTTCCTCTGGGTGCTTCGGTTCCCCGCACAATCCAAACACATGCAAATTGGGTAAATTAAACTGGCCGTATAGTCATGGGTGTGTTTGTGTATGAGAGAGTGTTTGAGAGTTTTCCCAGCACTGGGGGTTCATGAGTTGACTCATGAGTGTACTCTCAGTGCTGGGTTATGGCTGCAAGGGCGTCCTCATTATCCAAAATGTAAATTTCTTTTTTCTTTTTTTTTTTAAAGCTGAAGAAATGATGGCTTTGGACACCAAAACCTGCAATTATAATCATCCATATGGTTCATGGAGGGCTGATTTGTGGCTACAATGCAACAAAACTCCCAAAACTTGGCATACATCTATCTCTCTTACACACATACTAAAGCAAGCAAATACTCAGAGCATTATAGTATGCAGTAGTGTACAAATAATTGGCGTTTGGTAGGTTTCAATATTTTCTTGTTAGTTGCTTTTGCTTAAATGAACATTTAAAATTATAAATACAAATACATTACTTTTAAAAATGCAATCAATTATTTTATTACATTTAAAACAGCAAAATAGACTATTGTATATATATATATATACACACGTGTATGTAGCGGACATTTTAAAAGTGGGGGGGGGGGCAGCTGAATGAAATCCAAAAGTTTACATTTATATAATTATTAATCACCTGTTTCGAAATGGTCTGGCTCTAAAAGTGAGGGGGACGTATCCCCCCTGTCCCCCCCGGTTGCTACGCCCCTGTATATATACACACACATATACACACACACACTGGTCACTTTATTAGGTACACCTTACTAGTACCGGGTTGGACCC
>CAIGQV010000260.1:2588911-2606411 GCA_903798115.1 Danio jaintianensis | reverse complement strand
ATTACTGAAATGATCTCAGCAGGTCTTTAATGACAGCAATGAAATGCAGTGGAAAGTTTTTCAGGATTAAGTTAATTTTCATGGCAAAGAAGGACTATGCAATTCATCTGATCACTCTTCATAACATTCTGGAGAATATGCAAATTGCTATTATAAAAACTTAAGCAGCAACTTTTCCAATTTCCAATATTTATGTAAATCTCAAAACTTTTGGTCACGACTGTGTGTGTGTATGTATGTGTATATATATATATATATATATATACATATATACACACAATACAATACAATATTTATTTATAAAGCACATTTAAAAACAACCAAAGTTGACCGAAGTGCTGTACATAGGAGTACTAAAGACAGAGAAGAAAGCAGAATATAAAAGAAGCATTTAACAAATAAAAGCAATAAAACAGTGATCAATGAGTGTTAAAAGCCAGAGAAATAGACAGGTCTTTAAAACAGACTTAAACACAGAAATGGAGGGGGAAAGTCTAATTTGAATTGATAAAGTCTTCCAGAGTATAGGACCAGCAACAGCAAACGCTCGATCACCTCGTTTTTTTAAGGCATGTTCTGGGCATGGTGAGTAAATTGAGGTCATAAGATCTCAATGATCGAGAGGGGGTCTACGGACAGAGCAAGTCTGTAAGGTACTGAGGAGCAAGATTATTGATGGCTTTGTAAACAAATTATAATTTTTTTTAATCAATTCTGTATTTAGTGGGTAACCAGTGAAGTGCAGCTAAAATAGGAGTACCGACTCATACTTGCGGGTGCCAGAGAGTAGTCTAGCAGCCGCATTTTGTACCAGCTGCAGACGAGAGAGAGAAGACTGAAATACCAAAATAAATACAAATATTTTATATAATAGTCATGCATATATTTTATATACACAAAAACATAAACAGTATATAAAAACAAATATATCATAAACAAATATATAAATATGTACTTTTATTTTGGATGCGATTTAATCTTTGACAGCAGTCAAAAAAAACAATTCTCATTAGGGAAAAAATTTTGAATTTCTCATTTTTTCTATTTAATAAAAATATGTAAATAGAGCCAATAACATGCTAATTGCATCCTAACATTCATAACTTTGATATCTTTTTTCTCCATCCATTCATTATTCAGAAGTTCAAATAGACATGCTATATGTGAAAATAATACTCAGATTTTTAATGCATTATGCGCGTTAAAACCAACCCATGGACCGAAATATATGACAGATCTCAGTACCGCATCCTCAAACACTTGTTGAAGTTCTAGAGAATAAAATTGAGTTTTTCCCCCTCAGCTCTTATCTGTGGATGAGGAAGCAGATGCTCTCTATTAATATATAATGCTGAATCATAGACTGATTACCATAGTGAGTCACTGTCTGATGAAGATATACTGCTCGTATATTCTTCTTAAACAGTGTTGGTAAGTTACATAAAATGAATTCATTACTAATTAATTACATCATTAAAATTGTGTTCAAGTGAATTTTCTAACTTTCTAAATGTAGTTACTCAATGCGTAGTTTAGTTATTTGATTCAATACTAAATCCACATCAATTTAAACACATATGCAATAGAAATAATCTCTTCATTTTTTAAATTCGAGTCATTTTTGTTTGTTTGTTTTTTTGTTTTGCTTTTATTGGTGTTTTTTTTTTTTTACAGTATTGCCAAATATTGTTTTGAATGTATAAATTCTGTAATTACTTTGTTTGAAAAGTAACTTGCTCAACAAGTGATTTCATTACTCGACTGAATAATAAAAATCCAAATAAATTCCTCAGCATGTACAATGCTCTGCTCTTGGAAGCACCTTTTGTGATGAACATAATAGGCATTTTTTTTTTTTTTTTCTTCGTCTTCTATTTTGGATGTTTCTGTGTAAGGAAGAGGAAGCTGTCGGTGGTCTTTCCTCTGAGTGTAATGAACAGGGCCAGTAGTAAAGTGAAGGGCCTCTCCCTCTGCTGTGCTCTATTGTTCATCAGCTGGACATTTCCTGCTAGTATCCATCATTAATGCTGTAATGAACGCTCTGGAGAGCCATCCACAGCTCACCGTCAACCTGAAAATTAATTCAGAAACACCACTCGGTGTGTCTTCATGAGCGTGTTGCTGTTGAAAAACAATACAAGTGTGTTTTATCACCAGTTTATTTAACGGGGACCTATTATGCCCCTTTTTATAAGATGTAATATAAATCTCTTATGTCCCTAGAGTGTGTGTGTGAAGTTTCAGCTCAAAATACCACACAAATAATGTTTTGAAATTGCCCCTTTTAAGCTTTGTTCCTAATTGTGTCATTTTGGTGACTGTCACTTTAAATTGAAATGAGATTGTGCTCTTTTCAAAAGAGGGCGGAGCTACAAATGCCTGTGTGTCAGCATAGTGGCAGATAGGGTTGTCATGATACTGCAATTCGGTACCAATCGATTCTGAAGTTTTAAAAACGTCCATTTCCTGCTAACATTTGAGCGCTACTGAGCACGTTCTTAAACAGCGCTGATTTGCCATTGTGTTCACGTGGTCAACGGTGAGTTCGGTGAACTGATGACCTTCATGGCCAATCACAGTCATTTCTGTTGAGCAAGTGAACACAATTCCAAGTCCAGCAGAGGTCAGTATTTTTCCATCGTTCAGACATTTAAAGTGATAGTTCACCCAAAACTGAAAATCGGCATCATTTATTCTCCCTTTATGAGTTTCAAACATTTATTTTTATTATTTTAAACACAAAGGAAGATATGTAAAGAAAGCTGAAAACCTGTAACTATTGACTTCCATAGTGTTTGTTTTTTTCCTACTATGGAAGTCAATGATTACAGGTTTACGACATTCTTCAGAATATCTTAATTTGTGTTCAACAGAAAAAAGAAACTCATAAAGGTTTGGAAACACTTGTAAATAGTGAAAACATTTCATTTTTAGCCGAGCTATCCCTTTAAATACTCATATCACATCACTGGACAATACAATAATAAACAAATCTGTGTTTTAAGGCTAATTTGCTGAAATATTAGTGGTCAGACACAATACAATAATTTCACAATGTGCAATGTTTTATAAAAATGCATAAGATTGGCTCAGAGATTAATTTGTTATATTAAAATGTGAACTATTATCTCTTTTAAATGTATTTTTCATGTATTTACATTTACTTTTTATTAAAATTATTTATTTGTTTCTCTCAGATAATGACGAGTACAGACCCCCGGTGTGGAAATCCTACTGTAAGTCTGCTTTTCATACACAAACACACTCCAGAAAATATCATTTTTGCTGCTTGTTCAGACTACTTATTTACAATTAGCTGAATCAACACAATTCTTGAGGTTTTTTAATTGTTTTATGTTCAATACACTTAAATGTGTAAAAATAATTTAGTGAACTTGACATTTCCAACGCAATCTCACGGCAATTCGAAAACATATTTTAATAGATTGTGTATTTTTAAATGATATTAAATAGTTTTTGTTCTGGAAATATTTCAAGGGAAATGTTTAAAAAGGTGCCTGTTCTGGAGGGATTTTTGAATATTTATCATTGATCAAATCGAAAGATCTTAATTGAACGTTTCATCAGTGATGTTGTTACTTGTATGTTTTATTTGTACAATGCGTAATTATTAAGAAACGGTTCTGATTGCAAATTATATATTGAATACTTTGTACGAGTGTTGCCACGATTATAGCCAATGCTGCTGATATGGCATTAAAAAGATTAAAATTAATATTAAATAATGATTAAAGAAACAAACTCATGACAATTCGTAACTTTTTGATTTAGTGGCTGATTTGTAATAATTAGTATCTCATTCGCACATTTTAGTACGATTTGCATATCCCTAGGCCCACATGGAATCTGTGCATGCAGAAATCCACAAATTTTTTGTAAAATTTTTGAGTAAACATTGGTATTTATTTATTTATTTATTTATTTTTTCAGTAAATTTATTAACTAATGCAAATATTCATGTAATTTAATTTTATACACACACACACACACATATCTATATATATATATATATGAGCAATATCACACGAGTAGTAGTGCGATGTGGCTGTATATCGGCACTGGTGGGAGGTGTGCGTGTGCCTTAGTGTCTCACCAGTGACTAGCCACATCGCACTGCTACTCATGTGATATTGCGTTTATACAACAGTTTGACGGCATAATCGTGTATATAAAAAAGAAAATCAAACACGGAGTCTCAAAACCCTTTTGTAAGAGGAACTACTTTCTTCCTCCATTCATTCACATCTGCAGATGATGTCAGACCAGCAGAAACTGTTACTAATTCACCAACGTCACTTTAGAGCTAGTGTTTGAATGATTCTCTAGCATAATGTCTTAAGTGAAGACAAAACAGGTGATTTTGCTCACATTTTAAGATTGAGGGTGAACGGCAGTTTAGAGATATCTCCCTACAGTATTACAGTCTATTACAGTCTACAGTATTTCTCTGTTGCAATCAGGATATCACAATATCACACCCCGAAAAAACGACCAGATTGCTCTTGTGTTTGCGATAAGGAAAAACGCTAAACACATGCGGGCATTTCTTCTTTCTTTCTGCCAACACCACACACATTCCTGATATGCGAGTCCCATCTCACACTCAATACACTACAATTATATGGTATAAATACAGCACTACAACATACAAATGAGAGAGATCTGCATGTTTATCACTTACCTGTTTGATAATGATTTGATCAGCTGTAATTTAAAATTACGCTGGATTTTTCCTCCTCTAAGGGCTTATTATGCGGTCCTGTTGCCGTCTTGTGGATGGACAACGTCAACCGTCTTTGCTCTGATCAGTATGACAGGCTAATGGCCGCCGATGCGCTGCCTCTCAGAAATTATAAATATTTTAAAATAGGCACTATCCTTATAAACTGCATAGTTGCAATCTAAATAACTACTTTCTCCACTAAAAAAGCCTGTAAAAAAAGTACATTATGTTGTCCAAACAGCAGCAATATTTGTCAAACTGTAGAGTGTCCTCTGCTTGTTGCTGTATGTGGGCGGAGTAATACACAAGGCTGAAGGATGAAGAGGCAGTACGAGTGCTGTTACTGGCAGAATATCGCATGGCTATCAACCAATCAGATTCAAGAACCAGACAGAACTGTTATATATTAGGGGTGTGACAAGATCTCGTATGACGAGATCTCACGAGATTAAATCGTGACGAGATTTCTCGTCAAGGTGAAAAGTTGTCTCGTGAGTTGTGATGTTATGATGGAGCGTGAGGGTGAAATTAGCATTGAAGATTGGAGGCAGGATTGCATTTGATCTGCGAATCAAGTGCTTTGCACACACCTGGCAACCCAGGCTGGCCTCGGAGTTGCGCTTGTCACTCGGTTGGGCGTGCGGTTGGGTGGGTGTGACATAACCGCTTTTTTCACCGGAGTTCAGCGTGTACCGCGTCCAACATAGGCTACTACTGCAGCCTCGCACATTATGGTTCGTATCCATGCGATGGAATAGCACTTCAGATATGATGAAAGTCATAATCGTCGTAAACACAAATGGAATTAAGAACCAAACAAACACACACACACTCACTGAATGATCTCCTGGAGACTCATCGTCACATCATCATCACAGAACACACGTTTATGCTGTCCGGGAAAAGCTAAAAAGAAATTTCATTGGCGTGCGGTATTAAACTCCATTAAAACAACTCTCTCCTATCAGTCCTTACTTCACATTCGCATGATCGCATCCAGTAGCTCAGAGTGAGTCACGAGGGCATAAATGAAATCTTGATAAATGAAAGTCAAACTGATTTATTAAATAAAAAATTAAATACCAAAAATTACATATATTTTTAAGTTCATTGTGTGGAAAGAAGTTTGATTTCTCCCCTGTACAATTTCACATGAGAAGCCAGTCAGTAGAGTTTATAGCTAAATATTTAGCAGTGTTTGCATGTCTTTTGCCACATAGAATTCATTTAAATAGAAATAAAATACCATTCATTACAAGTTGATTTTAAAAAAAGCACCTAAAATTATATATAAAAAGATTATTTTCCATTCACATAGGCTATTAGCAAAATATTTAGCAGTGTTTTCATGTTCTTTACTGCATATAATTAATTAAAATAGAAGTAAAATAACATTCATTACAAGTTGATTTAAAAAAAGCACCTAAATAGTTTTGCGATTTGTGATATTTTTTTTTCAGTTGAATAAAAGACGATTTTCCATTCATATATTTCATCATTGAGGATTTCTTAAAAATAGTGTAAAAATCTCATCTCGTCTCGTTCTCGTGAACCCAATCTCGTCTCGTCTCGTGGAGTAGGCATCTCGTCACACCCCTATTATATATATATGTATATGTGTGTGTATATGTTTGATTTGCATTGTAAACCTTAAATAAAAGTTAAAATTAATTTTAGTTAAGTAGTTTTTTATTTCATGTTTGAGGTTTTCAGTTACTACACTCATAAAATCATTCTGCATAAATCTGCAGATTTTGTTTATTTACAAAATTTTGCGCTGAAATAGCAAAAAAATGTCTACAGACTCTCGCCCTGCTTATATATTTGAGCGTATATATCCAATTAGTCGGTAACAAAGCCAAAACTGAAGCTAATCTAACAAAAAAAACGTAAGATCACAGTCCAAAAATTAGTACACTCAAATTAATATGTTGGGAAAAAACATAGAAAACTTTTACTAATGAGGAAAAATCAAGAGAATCAAAGTAATATATATAGTATTTAGTAGTTTGCGATATTTCTTTAGAATGTAAGTGTATCCTCTTTCTATTCCTGGTGATGTTCGGTGACCAAACTCTTATTTGAATGATTATAAGTGTTTAATAAAACTGCTTTGTTAAAAAAAACGTATATGATCTATATTCACTGAGAAATGGATGAAAATATAAATGTCTTAAATCTATGCTGTCCACTGTAGATAAGACTTTCAGTTTAGCTGCATTCCATCATGTTCATGTAATAAACTATTCTAAAATGTATGTTGTGTTGTAATAGTGTACCAGCTGCAGCAGGAGGCGCCACATCCACGCAGAGTCACCTGCACATCAGAGGTGAGCGAACACACACACCAACATAACATCCTCTTAATGTCCTGCTGCAGTCACTGAAAACTCCTACTCAATACTCAAAATTATGCTTAATGTTTTTTTTTTATTGTGATAATAATCACTATGTGGATTCATGAATATGCAAATTAGACCCCGCCTCCACTTATTAATCACAGCAGATCTATTCATTGGAGTAGTAAACACTACACAATAACACACATTAGATTCATTCAGTAATGTGAATAAACAAGAAACTAATTCTGAAGAGCTTTTTTTATTTTCTGGCTTGTCTACAATTTTTGTTTTCTACATTGGACTCTTTTACTATTGGACACGCGATAGTATAATTGATATCTTTTATACATTTTCAAATAGCTAATAATAATATGTTGCTAATGTTACACAAACCGTATTCCTGCTTGACATTTTAGAGTCCGCAGTACTGTTTTTTTAATTATTATTTCACTTATTCACTGTGTGTTCCCCCGCTATCTAATTTTAATGATTTTTTTCCCCCCTGACCCAGCCAATCTTGAGCACTTTAGATCTACTTACCAGAATTTAAATATGTCTCTAAAGTAATACAGGACATTGTAGAAAATATATCATTTGCCTATACAAAAATTGTGTTAGTTATTTTTATTTGTCTTATCCAGACAGAAATGTTACTGTCAGCATGACAAAAAACATTCATTCATTTCATTCATTTTCCTTCGGCTTAAGCCTGGTTTATACTCGATGCGTCCACTAGTTCGCTTTGAGTGCGCGTGGCGAATGTGACATCATCGCTGTGTTTGGGGAGGTTCGCTTTGAGTGCGCGTGGCGAATGTGACATCGTTGTGTTTGGGGAGGTTCGCTTTGGATGCGCGCGACAGGATTTCGGCTGGCGGAGCTCACAAAATTTTTTGAGACTCGAGCGAACAGTTCGCGTGGCATCGCATTTGATTTGAGTTGAATATGAAGAGATTTTGTCTGAAACAGGTACGCCTGTACAGACATCTTTATGATCCGTCCATGCGTGATCATAGGGATAACCAGATGACCAATAATTCTTGGCTAGAAATTGCAACAGCCGTGGGAAAGGAGGAAAGTTTTTGTTAAAAAGTTTAGAAAAACTTAAGGGATAAGTTTGTTAAAACCAAAAAGAGAGGCCATGACAAAAGTGGAGACCCAGGTGGTTTTTAATACACAATTAAAGAATATGTATTACCACCTTCGGGTTTTACGCTGATAATTACAATTTTGCATTTAAATTTTCAATTGAATAGTTACAAAACTAAAATGTAAAAAGTAACAAAATTATTTCTTTGATTACTGGAAAAGAATATTTGAACCTATCTGTTTACAATATGTAAATGGTCAGGAATGGTCAGGTATTTTGGACCATTATTGCCTTGGCATATAAGCAGAGACACAAACTAGCCAGACAGTAATGTGTGAATTATGGAGTGGGCAAAAAAAGTCAGTATTTTTTAGTAAGTGTACTTTTTTTTGGCTTTTATTCTTGCTATAATAAAAAATATATTTATAGAGCAACCCGTGTTCTGTTGTCAGTGATATTTAACTTTAATAGGTAGTACTGTCCGAGATATGAACAAAAGCAAGTGATGCATCAGAGTTTGATTAAAAAAAATCTTGAATGGTTTTAACAATCTTTATAATCATTAAAATAAATATGAATAATTATTACTTTAAAAGGGCGACACAGTGGTGCAGTGGGTAGCACGATCGTCTCACAGCAAGAAGGTTGCTGGTTCAAGCCTCAGCTGGGTCAGTCGGCATTTCTGTGTGGAGTTTGCATGTTCTCCCCGTGTTGGCGTGGGTTTCCTCCGGGTGCTCCGGTTTCCCCCACAAGTCCAAAGACATGCGCTATAGGTGAATTAGGTGAGCTAAATTGTCCGTAGTGTATGTGTGTGAATGAGTGTGTATGGATGTTTCCCAGTGATGGGTTGCAACTGGAAGGTGCGTAAGAAGCTTTCGCTGCGTAAAACATATGCTGGATAAGTTGGCGGTTCATTCCGCTGTGGCGACCCCAGATTAATGAAGGGAGTAAGCCGAAAAGAAAATGAATGAATGAATGAATGAATTACTTTAAAAGTCTTGAACGATATTAATAATATGACGTAGTTCTGGAAACTTCCTACTTCTCTGTTTATCCGTCTGACTTTACGGTGAGCTTCTCTTGTCCGCCCCCTGTCATTTAAAGATTATCACTACTGCAAACGCGTCAAGTATAAAAGCCTTGTCCGTTTCGTGAGGTGCGCGCGCAGTCAGCGGAGGTCCGCGACGCGGTGCCAGGCGAAAGTGTAAATCAGCCTTTAGTCCATTATTTATCAAGCGTCACCACAGTGGAATGAACCGCCAACTATTCCAGCATATGTTTTACACAACGGATGCCCTTCCAGCTGCAACCCAGTACTGGGAAACACCCACACTGCGGCCAATTTTTGTTTACCCAATTCACCTAGAGCGCATGTGTTTGGACTGTGGGGGAAACCGGAGCACCTGGAGGAAACTCACGTCAACACGGGGAGAACATGCAAACTCCACACAGAAATGCCAACTGACCCAGCTGGGACTCAAACCAGCGACCTTCTTGCTGTGAGGCGACAGTGCTCACCACTGAGCCAACATGTCGCCACACCCGCAGTTCATCTATATATATTTTGGTGGATGGTAAATGTTTTAGGATCAGCCAGAATTGTATTTAGGTCACCCATCTTCTTTGAATTACAAATGCGTGTGTTAATTACACCATGGTCTAGACTTCTAATAAGCTCCAGAGGCGTTGTGCAATATACACACAGCTCCATTAGTCAGGCTGATATTAGTGGCAGTAATTAAGGAGAGAGATGCTGCTTTTGAATTATTCATCTGTATGATGATAATCTTGTGTTTCCTCCAGTTTAGAGAAAAGCAAGAGCATTTAAACTCACTGTCTGACGCTGCACAGCCTGCAGGTGATTTATGAACACATTCCACTATGGTTAATGCTAGCTCTGATATTTGATGGTCTCTGTTATTTGCCTTAGAAAAGAATAGTTGATTATTAAGTTCAGAGACTAATTCAAATGAAATCAGTTGTTTACTGCGTGTGTTTGCCTTTTGGTTTTTGCAATCATGCAGAAAAATGTGAAAAAATATTTATATTTAATGGCTAATATATCAGTATCGGTATCGTAAAAGTTACCAGTTATCAGAATTGGTCAAAAATTTAATTTCAGTGCATATCTAATCATTAATGGGTTTTTCTTTTGCCTAGATATTTTTAATTTAGCTTTTTTGATAACATAATATCATCCAAAATGTGCTTAATTGTTTATAAAAAAATCTTAAAAATCATTAAAGAGCCCCTATTTTATTTTGCACTATAAAAGGTCATATTTTGGTTTTGGAGGTCTCCAACAACAGGCTGATCTGCATGCAAGGTTAAAAAAAAAACTTTCATTGTCTTATAATATGCATTTATTTTAACTTAATTATCCCAATGACTCCCATATGATTCGTTCAACGATTCATTTATTCCCAAACCCCTCCTTTGTGTGAGGCTAATCTGCTGTGATTGGTCCGATGACCCAGTCTGTTGTGATTGGTAGACTGGGTCCAGCGCGAGACCGAGATAAATAGCAACGACAAACGACAGAGGATCATGAGTTTAGAAACACAATTAAATCAGTAAAGGAAGAAGCACGCGTCGCGGTTTCAACGTGGTTTTGGACACAATATGTGAATAGCCCCATACAGATTTAACCTGAGAGATACAATACAAGCACTGATCTATAATAGATAAGTGATTACAAGCCGCGTGAAGCGATTATAAGTTACAACACAATTAAACACATATTTTGCAAACTACAGAAAACAAGGGAACAATTTTAATTACACTTACATGTTATGATCCGGAGGAAGAAGAACCCGGTCCATATGAACTGCAACAGTTACTGACAAAGTCCCTGTCAAAGTCTGACAAAGTCCTAAACATAATAGTCTCTGCTGCACCTTCCTTTAATAGCAAACGGCCGGCGAATCACGTGCTGCAGCGTAGGTAATTGTATCAAAAATCAGGAAAGGCGCGTTCACATTTTACCGGAACCGGTACTACATATTTGGTGATGTATCGTGTCGGCGTTGATGCGTTCAGGCAAAAGATCCGAACCCAACACGATTCATTTATTTGACTCTGAGTCGACTATTTCATTAAAGAATCAATAGTTTTAAACACGGTGCTTTCAGATTTAACCCTCAGCTGGATGTTTTCATTCACTCAGTGCTGTGTTACACACTGCATAAGGAGGTCATTTTCAAAAACCCATAATAGGGGCTCTTTAAAAGAATCTTTAAGCAAAATATGTAAAAAAAAAAAATTTATATTGTAATAAAAATGTTTTTTGGGTCTTTCAGGACTTTCTTTTCTACTAAAATTTTTTTCTTAAAGCGATAGATCGAAGCTTATCCGTGTTTGCATAACAAACGGCCCAAACATTAGAAACGGCCCTTCATTTCCAAAACACTGTAAATATTTTATGATGTTTTATCGCGGCAGGGAGCGTGCTTTCTATACTCCGCTGACGAAGAATGATGTTTTCACCATATGCTGTTGAAGACGCAGCCAGCGGTATTTTAATAAGATGTTGATCTCCTGCTGTTAGCACCATTCAGCAGGTATTTTGTAGCCCCTCCCCCCTGCTGAAACCCCTGCGCTGACTGGACGTCTGCTTAATTAATGCTGGATTAACATTAAACAGATGCACACTGCTCTTCATCTTCATCTCCAGGGCTTCATTCTGGCCTTGTGCTCTGGGCAGCGTAAAGCACAGGACAAGAGCTTTAACCCTGTTTAATCCTCTTCAAAGCCCCACACTTTTTTTTACATTTAATAGCATGCAAATCGGTGCAAATCTCAAACACACACACTGCACTGTCATCTCACACACTGCAAAAAATGCTGGGTTCCACACAATCGATTTGCTCAGGGACAACATGAAGAAATTAAGTTAACTTATTAGATCAAACATAAAACAATAAAGTTGTCCCGAAGAGAAACCCAAGATTTGTCTTGTTTCAGCTCATATAAGTAGTTTAAGCAAACATAGTTGTTTTTTTTTGAGTGCAGGACACTTGAAAAGCATTTTAGGTTTGGTTTTCATCATGAGTCTTGAAGGTAGATTCTATAGAGCTTATCTTAAAGTGTAAAGTCTATTGTACTTTACAATCTTTTTGCATTTTAAAACCAGTCCCTCCAGGATTTAACGATCACTGAATTTATCACAAAATCAAGCAAATTTTGCGGATCTCACTTTTTTTTTTTAAATGCTGCGGATTTCCCGGAATCTAGACACTTTCTATGACATTATCACGACACTGATTCACCCAAATTTAAGGCCATATGGACGCAAACATCCCTCGCTAAGCCATGATTTTATGATTTTACGTGCATCAATATCGTAGGTGGCAGTATATTCCTTTACGCTGGTCTGTAATTCGGCATTTAACCAGACGAAGACGACAGCGCATGTTAAATATGAGTACACATACAAAGTCGCATTTACCTCCAAATATTACTCCGAAAGACCCGTAAAAAAATTGAGGTGAGCGAAATTATTTAAATAAAGAGTTGTTGCGGGCACACCACATAACACAGGCATGGTGTCACAACTAGCATTTCTTTACTCTGAACTTATTGCTGCACAGTATATTGTTTCAATATCACAATGCGCAGCTGCGCTGTAAAAAATGCTGGGTTCCACACAATTCCTTCATGTTGTCCCAACACAAATCGATTAAGTTCACTTAATAGTTTTTACAAACTTAAGTGGATTGAACATAAAACAATTAAGTTGTCCCAAAAAAAATCTTAATAATTGTGTTGTTTCAGCTCATTTTAAATAAGTAGTTTAAACAAGCAGCACAAGTCATTTTTTGAGTGTGCAATAGTCGAGGCAGAATTATAGTTGACCAGGAACCACAATTGATTGACATCCTAATCAATGTAAAAGTATTCACACTATTCATTTCATCCAGTGAAATTATATTCAATATCGCAAAATATGTATATCGCAGAAAAATAAAATATTCCAAGGTTATTTTTTTCCAATATTGTGCAGCCCTAACATGTACAGTTGAAGTCAAAATGATTCGCCCTCCTGTGAATTTATTTTATTTTTCAAATATTTCCCAAATGATGTTTAACAGATTCAGGAATTTTTCACAGTATTTCCTATAATATTTTTTCTTCTGGAGAAAGTCTTATTTGTTTTATTTTGGCTAGAATAAAAGCAGTTCTTAATTTTTTAAACCCATTTTAAGGTCAATATTATTAGCCCCCTTAAGCAATATTTGTTTTGGATTGTCAACAGAACAAACCACTGTTACACAATGACTTGCCTAATTACCCTAACTTTACCCTAATTAACCTAGTTAAGCCTTTAAATGTCACTTTAAGCTGAATACTAGTGCCTTGAAAAATATCTAGTCAAATATTATGTGCTGTCATCATGGCAAAGATAAAAGAAATCAGTTATTAGAAATGAGTTATTAAAACTATTATGTTTAGAAATGTGTTGAAGAAAAACTTCTCTCCGTTACACAGAAATTGGGGGAAAAAAATATACAAGGGGGCGAATAATTCAGACTACAACTGTATATACAATAAAACAATACACTACTATTTTATTTTTTCAAGTAATCTTTTTTTGCAGCTCAGGTCAATAAAAACATATATCATAACAAAAGCTTCAGCAATTAATTTTTACAAAACCTTTCCATACCGGCA
The DNA here is from genome assembly GCA_903798115.1 of Danio jaintianensis. Classification (NCBI taxonomy): domain Eukaryota; kingdom Metazoa; phylum Chordata; class Actinopteri; order Cypriniformes; family Danionidae; genus Danio; species Danio jaintianensis. The sequence continues at coordinate 2,592,568 of CAIGQV010000260.1, read as the reverse complement.
GAAGCCTGGACTGAAGTGGCAAGTGTTAAACACATAACCCACATTCAGGATGAAGGAGGTCATCGTTACTTTTACCTTTTAAACAGTATTTTTTCTTCACTGTGAGTGTTTTAGAGTGTCCCTGTTGGCTATAAAAGATTTTAAGGAATAATTCACCAAAGTAAAAAAGCAAAGTTTGCTGTTCATTGCCTCAGGCTATCTAAGATGTAGGAGACCTTTCTTCTTCAACAGAGCGTTAAATATGATTTTTAGCTGAAGCAGTGGTCCATCACTTTAAAAATCAACAACAACAACAAAGAAAGCATATAAAGGCAAATCAAAATTAGACATATACACCCAAAAAATCACGTATTACAGTGCATCCGGAAAGTATTTATAGCGCTTCACTTTTTCCACATTTTTTTTATGTTACAGCCTTATTCCAAAATGGATTAAATTCATTTATTTCCTCAACATTCTACACACAATACCCCATAATGACAATGTGAAAAAAGAGTTTTTGAAATTGTTGCAAATTTATTAAAAATAAAAAAACTGAAAAATCACATGTACATAAGTATTCACAGCCTTTGCCGTGAAGCTCTAAATTGAGCTCAGGTACATTCTGTTTCCACTAATCATTCTTGAGATGTTTCAGCAGCTTAATTGGAGTTCACCTGTGGTAAATTCAGTTGATTGGACATGATTTTAAAAGGCATACACCTGTCTATATAAGGTCCCAGGGTTGACAGTGCATGTCAAAGCACAAACCAAGCATGAAGACAAAGGAATTGTCTGTAGACCTCCGAGGCAGGATTGTCTCGAGGCACAAGGCTGGGGAAGGTTACAGAAAAAATTCTGCTGCTCTGAAAGTTCCAATGAGCACAGTGGCCTCCATCATCCGTAAGTGGAAGATGTTTGGAACCACCAGGACTCTTCCTAGAGCTGGCCGGCCATCTAACCTGAGTGATCGGGGGAGAAGGGCCTTAGTCAGGGAGGTGATCAATAACCCGATGGTCACTCTGTCTGAGTTCGAGTGTTCTTCTGTGGAGAGAGGAGAACCTTACAGAAGGACAACCATCTGTGCAGCAATCCACCAATCAGGCCTGTATGGTAGAGTGGCCAGCTGAAGCCGTTCCAGAATTTGCCAAAAGGCATCTGAAACCAAATTCTCTGGTCTGATGAGACTAAAATTGAACTCTTTGGAGTGAATGCCAGGCGTTACGTTTGGAGAAAACCAGGCACCGCTCATCACCAGGCTAATACCATCCCTGCAGTGAAGCATGGTGGTGGCAGCATCATGCTGTGGGGATGTTTTTCAGCAGCAGGAACTGGAAGACTAGTCAGGATAGAGGGAAAGATGAATGCAGCAATGTACAGAGACATCCTGAATGAAAACCTGCTTCAGAGTGCTCTTGACCTCAGACTGGGGCAATGGTTCATCTTCCAGCAGGACAATGACCCAAAGCACACCGCCAAAATATAAATGGAGTGGCTTCACAACAACTCGGTGAATGTCCTTGAGTGGCCCAGCCAGAGCCCAGAACTAAGTCCTATTGAACATTTCTGGAGAGATCTGAAAATGGCTGTACACCGTCGCTTCCCATCCAACCTGATAGAGCTTGAGAGGTTCTGCAAAGAGGAATGGGCAAAAATTCCCAAAGACAGGTGTGCCAAGCTTTTGGCATCATATTCAAAAAGACTTGAGGCTGTAATTGCTGCCAAAGGTGCATCAACAAAGTATTGAGCAAAGGCTGTGAATACTTCTGTACATGTGATTTTTTTTTTTTTTTTTAAACATTTGCAACTATTTCAAAAGCTCTTTTTTCACATTGTCATTATGGGGTATTGTGTGTAGAATGTTGAGGAAATAAATGAATTTAATCCAAAGTCCTAGAGATGTTGTCCGGAGTTCAGCTCCAGCATTGCTCGGGTGTAGCCCATCAGCACGGAAAAACCTAGGCCGCTCCCAGAAAAGATTCCAGTTATTGGCAAAGAGCAACTTCTGTTCTTTACACCATGTTAATAGCCATTCATTCAGAGCAAAAAGTCTACTGAACCTTTCATTTCCTCGGCGGTAGGTAGGAAGCAGTTCAGAAACGATGATCTGCGTGGCGGGCGAGGTGCGTCGAACCGTCTCGATCAGGCTCCTGAAGTCCCTCTTCAGGATCTCCGTCTGCCGCAGCCTGGTGTCGTTCGTCCCCACGTGAAGGACGACAGCTCCGATGCTTTCGCCAGCGCTCAGGATAGAACCTTAGCAGAAACATCCTTAACACGAGCACCGGGAAAGCAGTGAGTACGTACATTGTTACCTTTAGTGGAAGCAGCGCGGACGTGGCGAATGATGGAGTCACCGATGATTGCCACATTGCAACCCGTCTCGCGGAGGGGGGCGAAGCGGTTCTCTGTGGGGATCTCGAACACAGGAGGAGGAGACGTTCTGCCCCGAGACCTGGTATACACCTTACTCGGCTGCACCCAGGGGCCACGGTAGCTGGGTGCCGGAGTGAACAACCCCTGGACGAGCCTCGTCCTCGGTGCGCTGGGCCTGGACAGAGAAACACACGGGGTTGAGGTGGATGGAGTGTTGAGATTGTATCGCACACTTACCTCAGATGAGCGAGCCGCGGCCCGGGATACATCGAGCAGGGCCGGTTGTTCCCTGAGCTGTGCTCGCTTCATCTCGAGATCGCAAATCTGGATTTCCACTGCTTTCAGCTCCAGCTCCAACGCCTCCACCGATGCTTCTCCTGCACTCAAGGATAGACACACAAGCGACATTGTACAGGGTGAAGAGCAAAGACAGTAAGTGAAAGAAGTCAGTAGCTTTAGCTGACCAGCGGTGCTAGTAGGCTAAAGCTACAAGCGGATGCTCGAGAGACAGAACGTTTTAAAGTAGATTTGTTTGTATAAATGTATTAAGGGTTTGTTCACCCTAAGTAGGAGAGACAAATTCTAGCGAATAGGGAAGTATTTTATGATAAAAATGTCAATTGCGAATCTACGCGACGAAGCTCCAAACACACACAGCGAGGCAACCGTAACCGCAACAACAATGACGTCACTCATGTGATGTCATTCTATAGCCCATGCGCATTTGGACTGTGGGGGAAACCGGAGCACCCGGAGGAAACCCATGCCAACACAGGGAGAACATGCAATCTCCACACATAAATGCCAACTGACCCAGCCGGGAATCGAACCAGCAACCTTCTTGCTGTGAGGCGACAGCGCTAACCACTGAGCCACCGTGCCGCCGCTATACTACTATTCACTGTATATTTTATTTCGCTTTTTTCCTTCCTCTGTCTATTTATATAGCTTTATTTACAGAATTAATACAATAAAAAAAATAAAAGATTATGAAAACGCTAACCGATGAACTGCGCGCATAAACAGCATTCAAGTCAACGGGGCCAATTTTGGTTTCCGGTTTTCCTGTTTTCTAAAATGCAACCAAATTAGCATTATAAATGAGGTGAGAAATGGGCTGAAAATGAGTGAAGCGATTGGCTCGTTTTTCCAGTGTCACCTGCTCATTGCTGATATTAGCATTTAAGGATGTTGATCGAGAAACCCAGACGGAAATCAGACGCTCTCATTATTCATACAGCCAATAGTGCACATTCAGCACACGCTAAACACACACACACACACACACACACACACACACACACA
>CAIGQV010000260.1:2568241-2583966 GCA_903798115.1 Danio jaintianensis | reverse complement strand
CGTTTTCGGTGCCTTTGAAGTGAGCTTTATACCTTTAAATAGGTTTTATACAGGTTTTATATGTTTTAAATACGTTTTCGGTGACTTTGAAGTGAGCTTTATACCTTTAAATAGGTTTTATACAGGTTTTATATGTTTTAAATACGTTTTCGGTGACTTTGAAGTGAGCTTTATACCTTTATATACGTTTTATATACATTTTCTGTGCGACAGACCCTCATGGAAACACACACAACACTAAATTTATTCTATAACCGCATAAGATACTGTAATGTACATTATACTGCTAAGAATTAAAAAGAAGTATAAAAACTTAATTTATTTTCTTTCTTCACTGTAAATTATTAAAATGATTTGTTTTTTGTGTTCCTTAAACTATGGAATTTTATGATATTTTACTGTAAAATGTAAATAAATGTCTGTTAAGATTACTATTACAGTTTTCATCCTGCAATATGAGTTGCAAAGGATGGCAATATAACAATCACATTAACAATGAATGTTTTTACACTCAGTTTAAACTGTAGATTATGTTTTTACAATTTAATAAATAATGATTAAAAATCAATGTTTCATCTATATTAATTGCAAAACTATTGTTTAATAAAATGGCAGGTCTTCTTACGTGACTCGAAATAATATTTTATACCTATTATTCTTTATTAAATGTTTTATATATTCAAATATTTTCAAATGTAGTTTTTTTTTATGTAAAGGGATTTGTACACATCAATTACACATTTTATTTAACATTTTCAAAGGAATTATTGTAATTCACTGTATTATTAAAATAAATTATGATTTCACACACATCTTCGTTTTTTTCTTAAGGTCATAGTGTATAGTGCTATTATTATGACATCCCATCAAATGCAAATAAGGGCCTAATATATATATATAATTCATAGAGTAAGTTTGAGTTTTGACTGGCGTTGAATTATTTGCTTATTTCAATTATTCAATTAAAGTGCATAAATTTGCATAAATTATTGCATTTTACATTCATGGCTCATTTTTCCATAGACATCAATTATTAAAAGTTATATCAGATGTATTTTGCATATTCTGTCACACAGCGGCTGGTATGAATTCACCATAGAGAGATTTGGCCCTAAAGAACTGGCTCAACTTACCCTAATAGATGGCCTTTAATGACTTTCACAATTCCATAACTAATTATTGTAATTATTACCAAGAATTATTTTCATTATAAAATAAATCAAATGTTTTTATCATAAAATAATGCAAATATTCAGCATTGCAAATGTTTCCTTTTTAATTGTGTATGTGATTATAAATGTGTATCACCCTGTAAATTTCTTTAATGTTTAAAAACACATTATTTTTCTAGAGATTTACAGATATTTTTGCCGATATATATTTATCGATATTTACCAATGTTTTTATTTTTGACAGATATCTTTAACTGCAATAATTTAGCTACAAAATGCCCTCTTTTTCTCAACATGAAACATCATTTAGCGGTCAATATTGTCATTTATTTACAAAAGCCTAGAATGTTCTGGTTGGCCAGCTGAATCACCTTTCCAAAAGCCAAGAGTGTGTTCTGATTGGCCAGCTGAACCCCCTCCCTAAAAGCCCAGAGTGTTCTGATTGGCCAGATGAATCACCTCCCTAAAAGCCCTGAGTGTTCTGATTGTCCATCCGAGCATCCTCCCTAAAAGCCCAGAGTGCTCTGATTGGCCAGCTGAACCCGCTCCCTAAAAGCCCACAGTGTTTTGATTGGCCAGCTGAACCCCCTCCCTAAAAGGCCCAGAGTGCTCTGATTGGCCAGCTGAACCCCCTCCCTAAAAGGCTAAGAAGGCTCTGATTGGCCAGCTGAACCCCCTCCCTAAAAGCCCAAAGTGTTCTGATTGGCCAGATGAATCACCTCCCTAAAAGCCCAGAGTGTTCTGATTGGCCAGCCGAGCACCCTCCCTAAAAGCCCAGAGTGTTCTGATTGGCCAGCTGAACCCCCTCCCTAAAAGGGCCAGAGTGTTCTGATTGGCCAGCTGAACCCACTCCCTATAAGCCCAGAGTGCTCTGATTGGCCAGCTTAACCCCTCCCTAAAAGGCCCCTCCCTAAAAGCCCAGAGTGTTCCTCAAACCAGTCAGTGTTAAATCTCTTTTGTTGGACATTATGAATTTTATAAATGTGTAAACCTGCACAAACTGATACATCGCAGACTAACGGATAAAGAAAACATAGAATAGTGTGAACTTAACTGGAAATACTGCAATAACAAAAAATGTGAGTAAAATAAAAATGTCCCAAATAATTCCATTGTTTTCAATAGGAGGAAAATGGATGTTAATTACTGCATAAATATTAATTATTACCACAAAACCCTCTTAAAATTCATAAAAAAATAGAAAAAATATTATTTAACAAAACCAAATTTGATTGATTTGTACTGGAAAAAAAAGAAAAAAACAGCGGGTATTTTACAGGCGTTCATCTCTTTTTGACTGGCTAAGACCACCAGTTTAGTTTACAAATAAGGAGCACCAGAGGGTTAAATAAAAGATCTCGCATTACTTCAGACAATATTGTGTATGTGTGTTCCTGAATAATGATGAAGTATCTTGATTAAAAGTTTAACTTTATAATATCTCATATTTAACAACATGCCTTGTGTTTGCAGGTGGAGAATCGGCCTAAGTACTACGGACGAGAGTGAGTTTCATTACACACATTCCATAATCCACTCACATTTTTGAATGTGAATTATGTTCAAATGCATATTTCCAAATCATAATGTACTGTAAGCTGGACTTAGTATGTCAAACATGTGCCAAATAGGTGTTTAAATACCAACTCATGCTTAAATCTGTCGACCAATCACAACTAACTGGACTATCTGACCAATCAGAGTAGAGTAGACCCAATAAAAGGCTTTTTTAGGTCAAATAAAACATTGGATTAATGTAAATCTGTTATAATAGTATGACCAATCATTTTATCATTTAAAATGTATTTATTTTATTTACACTAGTACTTATTTTTTAGATACTAAAACTTATTTATTAGCTAATAATGGTTATATTTATAGGAACTATAGTGTCTTTTTAAATGGTATTTATTTATTAGATAATTGTTCTTATTCATTAGTTATTTCTGCCTATTAAATATATGCTAATTAGTATTTATTAGATACAATTACCTGTTCATTGGATACTAATATTTATTATTTGATACTAGTACGTATTCATTTAGTGGGCGGCATGGTGGCTCATTGGCTAGCATTGTTGCCTTACAGCAAGAAGGTCGCTGGTTCGAGCCTCGGCTGGGCCAGTTGGCATTTCTGTGTGGAGTTTGCATGTTCTCTTTGTGTTGGCGTGGGTTTCCTCCGGGTGCTCCGGTTTCCCCCACAGTCCAAACACATGCGCTATAGGTGAATTGATGTACTAAATTGGCTGTATGAGTGTGTGTGTGAATGTGAGTGTGTATGTTGGCAGTTCATTCCGCTATGGCGACCTCTGAAATAGAGACTAAGCTGTGAATGAATGAACGTATTTAAACTATAAAATTAACAGTGTTATACTGTAAAATGACATTAAATGTCCTACAAAATGGGAATATGCTGTTAAATTATAGATATTTACATATCCAAAAAAAATTTAATGGTTTATCTGATTTCAGACTAATAACAAAGAATGCCCAATATAGTTTCCAATAAAAACAAACAAACATTGATGTAAAATAAGTCTCTGATGTCTCTAGAGTGTGTGTGTGAAGTTTCAGCTCAAAATACCACATAAATAATGTTTTATAACTCTCTGAAACTGCCCCTTTTAGGCTTTGATCCTGATTGTGGCGTTTTGGTGACTGTCACTTTAAATTCAAATGAGATTGTGCTCTTGTCAAAAGAGGGCGGAGCTACAAATGCCTGTGTGTCAGCATAGTGGCAGATTCAAAAACAAGACTAACCTCCTATGCCAATGAGGGAGAGAAGGTCACAAGCAGGTGGGGCTTCCGCCTCTGATGACACGTACAAAGGGAGAATGTCAATCAAAGTGTTTCTGCAGTTTTCTTTTATCATGTGTGATTAATACATTAATACAATTAATACACGTTTACCATTATAATCTGTTTATACTATCACATTACTGTGATTAAACCCCTTATAAAAGTGATTTTTGCATAATAGGCAATTATAATGTTTAAAACAGTAGGTATGAGGTATGCTAGGAACACTTTAAAAGCCAGTTGTGATTTAGGCCTAACAATGCATTATTAATATTGTCTGTCTGATTGGTTTGTGTGTTGAAGGTATCATGGGATGATCTCCAGAGAGGAAGGGGACCTGCTGCTCAGTGTGGCTGAAGGAAGTTATCTGATCCGGGAGAGCCAGAGACAGCCGGGCACATACACTTTAGCTCTACGGTACCTGCAACCTTTGACTGATCTGTCTCTAACCTAGACTTTAACTCTCTCTTCACGGTCTAAACCTAATCCTGCCGCATGTGTGTGTGTGTGTGTGTGTGTTTTGTTTATTTTAGCTCTGGCTGATGTGTATGTTAGCAGAATAGACACACCTTCAAATCGCACCAGAGATGCCTTGACACGGCATATTTTCCATTACATTAAAATGATTATTTACATTAAAATATTTGTTTACAGAAGATGCAAGAAATGCACAGTTTAAAATATTATTTACTGGGTATACAAGAGTTATTTTATTTAGAAGAGACACTGCTTATTTTCTACTTTTAATATGAAAAATATAGAAAATAATTTGATTTGTTTCCAAAAGTGCAGGTTATTTATTTTCACTTTTGTATAAGAAAAAAGTAACTTGGTTTTAGGCAATGTGTTTTAATTTCAGTTGTTCAGCATTGATGTTCTATAAATAATAATAGATAGTAGATAGTGGGTAGGCGGTGCAGTGGGTAGCGCTGTCGCCTCACAGCAAGAAGGTCGCTGGTTCGAGCCTCGGCTGGGTCAGTTGGCATTTCTATGTGGAGTTTGCATGTTCTCCCCGTGTTGGCGTGAGTTTCCTCCGGTTTCCCGCACAAGTCCAAAGACATGCGGTACAGGTGAATTGGGTATGCTGAATTGTCCGTAGTGTATGTGTGTGAATGGGAGTGTATGGGTGTTTCCCAGTAATGAGTTGCGGCTGGAAGGGCATCCGCTGCGTAAAACATATGCTGGATAAGTTGGTGGTTCAATCCGCTGTGCTACCCCAGATTAATAAAGGGACTAAGCAGAAAAAAAAATTACACTCTCATTCACACACACTCACACACTACAGCCAATTTAGCTTATTCAATTCCCCTATAGCGCATGTGTTTGGACTGTGGGGGAAACCAGAGCACCCGGAGGAAACCCACGCCAACACGGGGAGAACATGAAAACTCCACACAGACATGCCAACTGACCCAGCAGGGGCTCGAACCAGCGACCTTCTTGCTGTGAGGTGATCATGCTACCCACTGCGCCACCGTGACGCCGCTCAGTTAATCCACTGAAAAATAAACATTTGTTTTGGTAATCTTCAATCAAAGTATGAGCATCTGCTTCTGCGTTTGGAATGACGATCCTTCTGTTGACGTCCACTTGATGGTGAGCATAGCAACTGCATAGTGATATTCTTAAAGTCCGTGTCAACTGGTGATTGCGGAGACTTTTTTGATGCCAAGGTCTCCATAATTCCGGACCAGGCCGTATCCTGAGCTGATGCTGTGGTGCTCATGGAAGAGCAGAGAGCATGAGACATGAGCATGAGTCTTTTCATTTCTGAAAGACCCCAGTGACAAACGAGTCTCTGCATTGATCCCGTAGGCCAGCCTGATCACCCACCTGTGCCTTAATCACACCTGCAGCTTCTCCACGATGGACGTCCAGCGTTCTCCAGCCTCTGGCGCCTAGACTGCAGCTCTGCACAAGAAGTTTGGCCATAGGAGAAATGGTCATGCCCAACTGAGCCTGGTTTCTCTCAAGGTTTTTTTCTTCACTTTCATCAATTGGTGAAGTTTTGTTCCTGGCCGCTGTCGCCACTGGCTTGGTTTGGGACTTGCGCGCATCGATGGATTTGCTCTTCAGTGTTTGGACTTTCAGCAGTGAAAATTAAACCACACTGAACTGAACTAAACTGAACTCTGAAAACTGGACTGACACGGTTTCAGTTTACTAGAACTTCTACATTGTAAAAGTGCTATAGAAATAAATATGAATTAAACTGAACTTTTGTTTCAGTATGTTGATGTACTTCCAACTGAAACTGAATATTGAGTAGGGGGCGGGGCTTTGTTTTTGCACATCATTTGCTCATAGCAAACTAATGGTAAGAGTATTAATAAACAGTTGCTATGGAAACCCTCAGGTTGACATCAACAGAAGGACTGCAACTCCGAACGCTGATGCAAATGTCAAGATTTTGTTTAAAGATGACCAAAACAAGCCATTTTTTTGTGGATTAGCTTGTCTTTTTGTGTGTTTGAGTGTGCGTGTGTTTTTTGGATGCATGTGTTTGTGTGCATGCATTTCTGTGTGTGTCTTTTTAAATGTGTTTTTGTGTGTGCGTGCGTGCGTGTGTGTCTTTGTGTCTGTGTGAGAGTGACAGAGACAAAAAAAAGTCTAGAGATAATCCCTTTAATCTGCTCGCTTGAGCAAACGCCACACACTGTTACACATTCACACAGCACGTGGAGGCTTTCTAGTCCAAACTGTCTCACTGTGTGTGTGCGTGTGTGCGTGTGTGTGTGTGTGTGTCTTTCTCTCTCTCCTCTGCTCATCTTCATGTAATTCCTCAGAGAAAGTGTGTTTTGTCTTGTGTGCAAAAGTCTTACATCAAAGAGCTCTATAGCCATCGGGCTCTAATGACATTAGCTTTTGTTGCTGTGTGTGTGTCTGTGTTTCTCTGTGTGTGTATATGTGTGTGATGTACACTCTGTTTCTTTGTGTGTGGCTAGAAGTCATACAGACCCAACAGTGTGTTTTATATTATGAATGTCTGCTTGTGCGTTGTAGACATGGTCAAGACGATCTGCTGCAGTTCAAAGCGAGCATCTGAATGGGGAAGAAAGGTGATTTAAGTGACTTTGAACGTGGCATGGTTGTTGGTGCCAGACGGGCTGGTCTGAGTATTTCAGAAACTGCTGATCTACTGGGATTTTTAACGCACAACCATCTCTAGGATTTACAGAGAATGGTCCAAAAAAGAGAAAATATCCAGTGAGCGGCAGTTCTGTGGGTGCAAATGCCTTGTTGATGCCAGAGGTCAGAGGAGAATGGCCAGACTGGGTCCAGCTGATAGAAAGGCAACAGTAACTCAAAAAAGCACTCGTTACAACCGAGGTCTGCAGAAGAGCATCTCTGAACGCACAACACGTCCAACCTTGAGGCGGATGGGCTACAGCAGCAGAAGATCACACCGGGTGCCGCTCCTGTCAGCTAAGAACAGGAAACTGAGGCTACAATTCACACAGGCTCACCAAAATTGGACAATAGAAGATTGGAAAAAGGTTGCCTGGTCTGATGAGTCTCGATTTCTGCTGCGACATTCGGATGGTAGGGTGAAGCGTGAATCATCACAGACTGGTTTCTTGAACATGATGAGTTCACTGTACTCAAATGGCCTCCACAGTCACCAGCTCTCAATCCAATAGAGCACCTTTGGGATGTGGTGGAATGGGAGATTCGCATCATTCGCACCGACAAATCTGCAGCAACTGCGTGATGCTATCATGTCAATATGGACCAAAATCTCTGAGGAATATTTCCAGTACCTTGTTGAATCTATGCCACGAAGGATTAAAGCAGTGGTCCAACCCCTTTTGGTACTAGTAAGGTGTACCTAATAAAGTGGCCGGTGATTGTACATACAGTATATATACAGTCAAGCCTGAAATTATTCATACCCCAGTGGTGCATCTAAAATGCACACACACACACACACACACACACACACACACACACACACACACACACACACACACACACACACACACACACACATATATATATATATATAATGTATGTGTATATATATATATGTATGTGTATATATATGTGTATATATATGTATGTGTATATATATATATGTATGTGTGTATATATATGTGTATATATATGTATATGTGTATATGGATGTGTGCGCGTGTGTGTGTGTGTGTATAAATATAGTATCTGGTCTTCATATTGATCAACATATGAGCTCTTGCACAGGAAACTGATACAACCAGAGATCTGTGTGTGTGTCCATGTTGTTATATCTCAGTGGATCATCAGTGAGCAGCTCTGTGTGTGTTTCGGTCTCTGACGTTCTTCTTCTCTCCTTCAGCTTTGGGAATCAGACCCGAAACTTCCGCCTCTTCTACGACGGGAAGCATTTTGTGGGTGAGAAGCGCTTCGAGTCGATCCACGACCTGGTGACGGATGGTCTGATCACGCTCTACATCGAGACCAAAGCCGCCGAGTACATCTCCAAGATGACCATCAACCCCATCTACGAGCACGTGGGCTACACCACACTCAACCGCGAGCCGGCACTCAAGAAAACACTGCCCGTCTGTAGAGACCTGCCCGACGGAAAACACTCGCCCGCGGACGACAGCGGCCTGGAGGAGAGGGTGAGACTCGCCCATTACTGATCAAATAACCCAGCATGCCTCTGTGGAGAGATGCACCGATTAATGATGCTTGAGAGCAAATGGGGTATATATGCACACACTTTTAATTTTTAGTCAGCCCAAATGCTTCCAGTGTCATGCCATTATAAAATCGCCACGTTTAAGATCTGATTTCTTTAAAAATCAGTGATCTTCACTGCCTGATTGATATAAAGCGGGTCTCAGATTGTACAAGAAGCACTGCATTAAATTCCATTGTTCCACTCCATGTGTTTAAAATATGGAAATGTCATGGAATTTTGACATGGCATTTTCCAGGCCTGGAAAAGTTTTGGAAAAGTCATGGAAATTAGTTGAACAAATATCTGTATACTTGAATTAGGGCTGCGCGATATTGGAAAACCCTGACATTAGGATATTTTGTATTTCTGTGATAAATATTGCGATGTGAATACAGTTTCACCAGATGATTTAACAGGTTTATTTGGATTGATTGGGGGGTTTTGTAGGGGAGTGACTCTCGAATAATATATAACAAATAAATGACAAGCATAGATAAATAAAATATAGCAAAGATAAAAGTGAATTATAGTTTTCAGGTATTCGCTATCCAGGTACAGATAATGAATAATCAACTCTGCGTAGTCTTCATTGTATATTATTTAATCTTTATTAAAGTTACAAAAAATTCCTTGTGGCCGGATGTTTTAAAAATTGAAATATTGAAATGTCCACACAGTCACAGGCCTTAAAGGGACAGTTTACTTAAAGATTAAAATGTACTCACTATTTACTCACACTTCACTTGTTTCAATACTACAGAGTTATTAAATTATATTCTTTTTGTGTTCATTTAAAAAAAAAAAAGAAAGCTCAAATGTTTGAAACAAGTGAAGCGTGTAATGAAAATGGCAAGTAATTTTTTGGTGAACTATCTCTTTAAAAATGCATGCAGATGATAAACTTTTACTCCATTATGATTAAACTCTATATTAAACTATAATCCCAACATTGCATATCCTGCGATGTGGCTATTGCGGATGCACACATTGTGATATCGATGCTGAAACGATGTATTGTGCAGCCCTAACTTGAATATAGGTTTGTTTTCTTTACTTCTTTTCTGTCCTTGGCCAAAAACTTGCTCTCACATTGTTAGTGCTGTGTAAGCATTATCAAAATCAATTTTACATAGATATAAATTTTTTTTTAAAGAAAATAGATTGTTGCGTGTTCGATGATATGCTGTAATAAATTTGAACGTCATTGTTTTTCTTATTATTTACCATGTATATGTAGACATTACATGAAACATTACGTCATGAAAATGTACTTGAAAAGTCATGGAATTTTAGTAGTAAAAATGTGTATGAACCCTGATTTTACCACAGTATTTTCACAGTATTGGAGTTTCTGCGCTAGCCTGCTGCTACTGACAGCGCCAGCGTTTACAGTCTTTCATCCCGTTTTACACTTGTACAACTAAATGAACACTTAAGTCTATTTAACTGATTGTGTTTTAATGACATTACAACGTCGATGCTGTAAAAGAAACCTTATGAAATTATGAAAATAGTCACATTAAGCTTTCACTGGAGGTTTATCATTGGCTGAAAAACACTAGCTGTGCGTATACCCTATTGGCTGATTTCAGTTTATTAATTTGTTAGCTTCTTTTGTTAAAGGTATATTTCTATTTTTATAAAGGTATACCACACACATACCACACACATTCACTACCGGTCAAAAGTTTGGGGTCAGTAGGATTTGTAAATGTTTTAAAATAAGCTTCTCCTGCTCACCAAGGCTGCATTTATTTCATCACAAATACAGTACACGTTGTAAAATTGTGAAAAATTGTGTAAAATTGTGAAATGTTATTGCACTATAAAATAACTGTATATTGCAATATATGCATAATATTCCAGTGATTTTAATGATAAATTTGCAGCTTCATTACTCCAGTCTTCAGTCACATGATCCTTCAGAAATCACTCTAATATTAATTATTATTGTTGTTGTTATTATTATTATTATTATTATTATTATTATTATTGGTAATAGTAATACAAGTAATAATAACTGGAGTAATAACTTCATTTGAAACTACATACAAGAAAGCATTTATTTAAAATTGTAATAAATATTTAACAATTTAATATATTTTTTAGATTTAATAAATGCCGCCTTGATGAACAGAATAATTTTCTTAAAAAAAAAAGAAACATGAAAAAAAAACTGATCCCAAACTTTTGACCAGTAGTGTGTGTGTGTGTCCTTAGTGTCCCACCAGTGACAATATACAGCCATATCGCACTGCTACGAGTGTGATATTGCGTTTATACAACAGTTTTGCCTTTAGATATAGCCTAAACAAATAACATTTTACTGTAGACTAAAATAAAGACACCCACCATACTTTTGAATTAGTAGCCCTCAGAGTAGTGCTCACGACAGGCAATATGACAGGCTGACGGCCTGAAAGTCTCGAATTTATGGAAGCATATTTTCAAATAGGCACTATCCTTATAAATAAACTGCATAGTTGCAATCTAAACAACTACATTCTCCACTAAAAAAAGCCTCAAAAGTACATTAAGTACATACATTATTTATATATATATATATATATATATATATATTTATTTATTTTTATGTTGAAAAGATCACATAATATAATGAACAGAGATCATTATTTGTTTACATTTCTTAAAGTTAATGCAGATTATCTTTATGCTTTCCAATTGTTTAGTTTTTTGTTCATTCCTCTGTCTGTGCTGACTCTCTGGCCTCAGTTAATGCTCGGTTTACACACTTTTTTTTACTATAGTATATGCAAGTACGGAACAGAGATCAGCTGAATTAAAACACAAAAAATGATCCAATTAATATTGATCCCGTTAATATCCTGATGATCGGTGCATCTCTTCCTCTTGTGTTTGTGTGCTTTTCTTCAGTGTGTATTGAGCTTTAATTGTGATGATTTTGGCCATCAGGTGACCTCTGTCATGTGTTTCTGGGATCAAAAGTTGAGTTATGGTATCTATGAATATGATTTTTGCTGTGAATCTGATCCTTCATTGCCATCATGGCCTTGTGCACCAGTCCGAGCCTGAACTTTTAGTTTGACCTATTTGTTGTTATCCCAATCAGTCCCTCCACGATAATGCAAAATGTTTTTGTTATTGTGAGTTTTTGCTAAAACTGCAGCAAATTTTGCAGCATTTGATTGTTTTGCTGTGAAATTATACACAAATTTACACTTGCTCTTTATCTCTCTGTCTCACACACTTTAAAATACAAACACAGAAAACAATCTGTGTCTCCCATTTTCAAAATAAGAGTCCCACATGCATAGTAAGTTAAATAGAAACTTACAAATAACTAAGGGAGGAAATGTCGTGGCTTATCTAACACAGCCTGTGGCTTGCATTTTAATGATCCCAGAGCAGTGTGTTTTGGCTAGTGATCTTCTCCTGATGATGCAGATGCTCGTGAGGTCCGGATAATATAAAACGTAACCGGAAGTACATGCAAATCTTGAGGGTATGCCCCGTGAGTCACGCAACAGTCTGCTTTGTGTTCCGACAGGCCTATTTTTTACATGAGAACGAGGAAACAATGGTGTCTAATGCTCACGGTATCGCCATTCCCATATACTGATCTCTTATTATTCGACTATGCCTAGGTATATCCATATTTTTTTTATAGGCCACCATTAAAAACACATCCAAATAAAAATCTTTCACACTATTAGATTAAATACTTTTCACACTATTAGATTAAGCGCTGTATATTGAACTGTGGTTCCTGCCTAATTATAATCCCAACTCGACATTGCAGATTCTGCGATATCAATGCTGAAATTATATTTTGCGCAGCCCTGTTTTGCGTTAAATTCAGCGATAGCGAAATCCTTAAGAATCTGTCAGAATGTCGGTGGGATATGAGTCTCAGCAAAACGGTGTTTGATTTATTCAGATGTCCGGCTGTTTTATTGACCATTTTTTTTATATCAGGATAACAACGTATCTTGTCGTCATGTTGATCTACTGTTTGATAAAATTGAGAAAAGTGTCTGTTGTGCGAGTGTGCATTAGCAGTCCTTCTTATATGACAGCGTTTTTTTTATTTCTCGAATAAATGAGAGTGTAAAGGTGTAGCTGCATCTTCCAGCAGGTGTGTGTTTCTGATTGGGGTGTTTCTGACGTACAGCTGTGATTGGCCTGGAGTTAAAGAAGAGCAGCTGACAGATGCGCAGGGTGAATTTATCTCTGCAGTAATTAATTCATGCATGTAATCAGACAATCAGTGCTAATTTACATGTGCAGTAATTACTCACAGCGGCTCGTCGCACAAATAATGGCTGCAAAAGGCTTTTTTCAAGGGATAAATATTATGATTGTGTTTGTGTATTAATTAGATTTAATAGGTTGTTCTGTTGATCTCAGGTCTGTGTTTAACAGATAAACCTTGTTTTGGATGGGGATTTTTGTGGCATTGCGTGTTCAGTTTAAACACAGCCAAAACATGAGGGAGACGTAATATCAGCACCAAAAGACTATTTTTTTTATTTTGTTTTGTTTTTTATTTTAGTTTAGATTATTTTTGTTTTGTTTGAACAAAAGAACGAACAAACAAATTTATGATTCTTTTATTTTTGTTTTGTGTTTTGTTTTGTATTTTATTTTACATTGTTTTGTTTTGTTTTTATTTTTTTTAATTTTTTTTATTTTACTTTATTTTATTTTTGTTTTAGTTTTTTTAGTTTAGTTTTTGATTAGTTGTGTGATTAGGTGATTAGTTTTAGTTAACGAATTTGATTCTTTCCTTTTATTTTATTTTGGTTTCATTTTGTTGGAATGAATGAACGAATTTATGATTCTTAAATTATTTTCATGAATTTTATCTGACCACCAACGTTTAGTGTTTTGTTTTGTTTTTTGTTTTGAACAAACGAACAAACACATTTTTGATTCTTTTATTTTAGTTTATTTGAATGAATAAACGGACGAAAGAATGAATTTTATTCTTAAATTATTTTCATGAATTTTTTCTGACCACCAACGTTTAGTGTTTTGTTTTGTTTTGTTTTATCAAACGACCAATCTTATGATTCTTAAATTATTTTCAGAAATTGTATCATACCACCAACATGTTTTGATTTGTTTTATTTTTTGTTTTATTTTGTATTTTAGTTTAGTTTGTTTTTGTTTTGTTTTTATTTTAGGTTTCTTTTGTTTTGTATTTTACTGTAGTTTGTTTTTGTTTTTTTAGTTTAGCTTTTGATTAGTTGTGTGATTAGGTGATAAAACAAAAGAATAAACGTGTTAATTTTATTTTTGTTTTGTTTGAACAAATGAATGAATTAACGAATTAATGATTCTTAAATTATTTTCATGAATTTTATCTGATATTTTATCTCTATATTTTGTCTTTTTTTGAGTGCAATAGTTCAAGTGTCGGCTCAGGTCATCTGTTTGAATCATTTTTAAATTATTTTCATAAATTTGATCAGACCACCAACATTTTTTGATTCTATTTTTTTTTTTGTAATTTTTAGTTTTTTTCATTTAATTTGTTTTGTGTTTTGTTTTTTTAATTTAGTTTAGGTTATTTTTGTTTTGTTTTTTTAATAATTTGTTTTTATTTTTTGTTTGAACAAACAATTTTTTTGATTTGAATTTATGAATCTTTTATTTCATTGTAGTTTATTTTTGTTTTGTTTCATTTAAACAAATGAATAAACAAATTTATGATTCCTAAATTACTTTCATAAATTTTATCTGACCACCAACATTTATTTTTTTATTTATTTTTTTTATTTATTATTTTTAACAAAACAATTAAGTTGCCCCAAAAAAACTCAATAATTGTGTGGTTTCAGCTCATTTAAAACTAAGTAGTTTGAAAATATATATATATGTGGGTAGCACGATCGCCTCACAGCAAGAAGGTCGCTGGTTCGAGCCTCGGCAGGGTCAGTTGGCATTTCTGAGTGGAGTTTGCATGTTCTCCCCGTGTTGGCGTGGGTTTCCCCCACAGTCCAAACACATGCGCTATAGGTGAATTGGGTAGGCTAAAATTGTCCATAGTGTATGAGTGTGTATGGATGTTTCCCACTGATGGGTTGCAGCTGGAAGGGCATCCGCTGCGTAAAACATATGCTGGATAAGTTGGCGGTTCATTCCGCTGTGGTGACCCCAGATTAATAAAGGGACTAAGCCGAAAAGAAAATGAATGAATATATATATTTTTTGAGTGCAATAGTTCACGTGTGTGCTCAGGTCATCTGTTTGAATCTTTTCCGAGTCTTGTGATTCATGAAAAGTTGATGGTTTTTAAAGTGGTTCCTCCTCAGCTGATGTTTGGGACAGTGAGGGCTGTTGTGTAAGATGTCCTGCTTTCGTATGGTTACCTGCGGCAGTCACAGAGACGCTGTGTCTTGGTTGCTCCGGGACATTCAGAGCTCGTTTCATGAGCACTTATATAAGATGAGCTTCCTTACTAAGCAAAGTTTCTCTTCATCGCCGTCTTTACAAAACTGGTTCGTTACACAATGCTTGCAGCAGTGGTCGCAGCATAAATTATTTTATAACTCTTTTCCACACACTCACAACAAGATTTTTGCTGCTCGTTCAAACTACTTATTTCAAATGAGCTGAATCGACACAATTCTTGAGGATTTTTTGGGACAACTTAATTGTTTTATGTTTAATCCAGTTCAGTTTGTGAAGTTAACTTAATCGATTTGTGTTGGGACAATATGAATGAATTGTGTGGAATATAATAGGGGTCATGAGAAATCAAATATGCCTTGATTTATTTATTTTTGACACATAAGAGATCTTTGAACCATTACCACATCCTGCAAGTTTTAAAGTTGCCATGAAATCAAAATTTACTCTTCTTATTTTTTTATATGTATATAGTAGTTCTTGTTATAAACGATGTGTCTGTGCACTTCAATATTTTGTACAAATTAATTTGCCCTCATAAACTTTAATCAAATACCATAACCTTCCCTCGATCCCCTCAAAATGACTTTCTTCACTTCCTGGTCACATGGACCAGACCATATCAGTCCTTTAGGGTGGGGCTATTAGACATTTAGGGTGGGGCTATCAGTCCTTTAGGGCGGGACTATCAGT
>CAIGQV010000260.1:2520456-2532043 GCA_903798115.1 Danio jaintianensis | reverse complement strand
GAAACGAAAACAGCTGATGGAGTATACACTAACCTGCGCATTATTCAGACACAAGATGTCGCCAAACAGTCAAAAACATAAAGCTGACAGAAACGAAAACAGCTAACGGAGTATACACTAACCTGCGCATTATTCAGACACAAGATGGCACCTAACAGTCAGAAAGAGCGGCGTGACAGACAAGCATATAAATACGACTGACCAATCAGGATCGAGTATTCCAGACAGCCGTGTATTAACGAACATTAACATGTATTGAGTAAATGCATTGTATAGTGACTGTGGTTTAAGCAGAATCTTGAATTATTGAAAACTGATGCACATCTCTGGTGTCTGTTAATCCAATTTTGTTGTCAGTAATTGGATGGACCTTTACAGTCTTTACACTTGATTGCTTCATGCTGTTTCAAGCATTACGAATGCATTATAATGCTTTTTGCACATTATTGTTGTTAACTACTAGTAGAACGGCTTAAAAAAGCACAGTACTAGGCATAATATAACCATTGATTATTATGAAGTATATTAAAGTAACTTTTTTATTTCAGCTGCTTGCCATGAGCAGGTTTTAAAACTATAACCTATAACAATGTTCAAATGCACAATAAAAACAATTAAATAAGTGACGGGGGTCACCTCTACACCCCTGTGCTGAACAGGACAGACTGCATGTATTATATTCTTGGCCTCTATTATCATCTGTCTCCTCTGCTTATCATAAAGCTCGCTCTTCTCTCTCAGAAATAATTACAGTTCTGCATGGCTGCGGTCTCAGGACCACCGAAGCACTCAAGGGACCCTTTTTAATCACACCATCTTCACTATAAGAGCCAGCGCATAATTCACTCTTCAGATTACACTTCATTCTGATCCACTATCGTCAAAAGGACCAAAAAAATGTATCGCTGCTTATTGTTTGAAGGTTAAAAAGGAAAACAGACGACAGCTGCTGATTATATCTGAAAGTCCGCAATGTAACGTTCAGCTTTTAATGTTTAGCGTTATTATTATTTTTTTCTCTGTAAACCCTAGAGATGGTTGTGCGTGAAAATCCCAGTAGATCAGCAGTTTCTGAAATACTCAGACCAGCCCGTCTGGCACCAACAACCATGCCACGTTCAAAGTCACTTAAATCACCTTTCACCTTTCATGACAATGAGTTCACTGTACTCAGTCACCAGCTCTCAATCCAATAGAGCACCTTTGGGATGTGGTGGAACGGGAGATTCGCATCATGAATGTGCAGCCGACAAATCTGCAGCAACTGCGTGATGCTATCATGTCAATATGGACCAAAATCTCTGCGGAATATTTCCAGTACCTTGTTGAATCTATGCCACGAAGGATTAAGGCAGTTCTGAAGGCAAAAGGGGGTCCAACCCGGTACTAGTAAGGTGTACCTAATAAAGTGGCCAGTGAGTGTATGACATGTAGAACATAATTTAAAAAATTCAGGATGCTTGTATAGGCAAAAATATAATGTAACTCAATTATAAATAAAAATGTAGTTATAAAATATAACTAAATCATTAGAATATTAATATATTAAATAAATGTAAAAAAAAAAATCACATTATACATTTATTTTTCACAAAGGTGAAACGTTTTAATAGATGTAAACAGTTATGTAAATGTTCTCATTCTTGTGTAAAACATTCATGCAATTATTATTGCATAAATGTTCACATTTTATGTAAATTGTTACAATTTTCATGTTTTGTTTTTGTTTGATGGATTCAGCATTTATATATTTATTTGTTTCACCATAAAACTAATTAATTAAATTTACATTTATAAAACTTTTAAAAATGATTTTCTATGAAATGCTTTTTTTTTCTTCAGAAATTGTTTTAATAGTTTTCATCCATTTGTTTTTATAATTGAATACTGATATATAATCAAAAAATGCTTCTTTTGTAAAATACAGTGTACGTTATGATTAAATATGCCATTTTAAGTAAACATAAATAAAAAATAATTAGTTGAAAATGGTTTTTGCAATCAAAATAACAAACATCAAAAATATATTTAAATTTTTTTATAATAAAACGCTACAGATGCATGTTAATATGGATCTGTACTCTTCATCATCTTAAAGGCATAGTTCACCCATCTGCTGTAGACACTGAATGACTGATACACTGAGAGCTGTGTGTTGAAGTCTTAAAAGCGGTCCATATAATACCCACTCGAGTAGCAATGGGCCGTGTGTTTGACCCATTATGTGCAGGAAATGAGGTCTGGTGTGGCCTGCAGGACTGACTCTCGCTGACCACTGAAGAGTCTCTCACTGAACACATCTGCCCTCAGTCTGTCTCTCTTTTATTCATCCGTTCATTTTATTTTCACTTTTTGTCTCTCTGTTTGAAGCAGCTGGCCCATTTAGGAGGCCACATTATATATTAATCAGCTAATTTGCCTACATTTGCATACGCAGTGAGCTCTGATGTCTGTCTGGACTGGCTCGATTGGTACACTCTAAGGAAAAAATGTCGTAAATTGGGTCAAATATGAATGAACTCGACATTAGGTTAATTTGCTTTTAGTTAAATTTGAATAAGTTTTAACCCAGTGGTTGGATTTGTCCATTTTTGACCCAGTGCAGTTTTGAATTGAATTTTAAAAATAGTTAATGGACTCTGTCATACACCCAGCGCAATGTAGTTTCAGGCATGACACAAGTGTTTTGTTGCTTGTTTCATACTGGCATATAGGTTTCATTTTCACCTCTTGTGCCATGTTTAAATAGTAAATTCATTTGCACCTAGTGTATTTGTGCACCCATGGGTGTGCTGGTCTGAAAAGGAGGTGTGTTAAGGTGCATTGTTGATGCATTGCTGTTTTGAGGAAACTGAAATAGAAAGCGCGATTGACCAGTCAATGTTTAAAAGTCAAATTTTGTTGTTGTTTTTGTTGTTATTTAAAGAGCGTGTTAGTAGCTATGTTTACATCCAACTATTTTTATGCGCATTTTGGATATGCGCATAAAGAAAAACGGTTGATGGAAACGCCTAGATGTGATCATAAAAAACGTTTGTGCTTAACTGAGTAGGATAAACTTTTTATTTGATAAAAAAAGATGCGCATAAACTACGATGGAAACACTTTTACCGAACAAATTCCAGTATGCGCATTAAAAAAGGTCATGTGATTTTGTTAAAAGAGATCATGTGATAATAAAAATGTGTGTGAATGGACAAACCAGCAGGCTGAGCACACTGTTAAACATCTGAAATGTTGTTTTGGTCATTGTAAAATGCCTTAACCATTTCAGTATTAGTGTTATTATATTATTAATTACCTACAGAATCAAAAGCGTCTGCGCTCCGTGTCTCACGCCTTCAAACGCCACCACGTGTTCATTGTGTGTTGGCATTGTCTTCTGAGGCGCACGTCATTTATTAAATAAAGAAAAGATTGACACAGCTTCTATGACTGCAGTTAATTTCCGTTTTTACTGTTGATATTTGGCGCCAGTTTATCAGGAAGTGACGATTTTTTTCTCTTTGACTCGTTGGATGGAAACGCTGCTTTATTCTCACATCTTTTATACGATATTACAGTTTTGCGCATACATTTAATTCGCATCTTTGGATGGAAACATGGCTACTGCTAGGCATCCAAAATACATGTACACATTGCTTATTACACACACAGGGATGCGCAGCCGCTCATAAATATCTTTATATGATAAATTAAAAGATTAATGTAAAAGATTATTATTGTCTGCATAAATTTAAAAACTGCTCCTCCTCATTCGCCTCAGGGGGTTTTGGTGAATCATTCTGTAGATGGTCTTTAACCTCGTGCACGATTAGATCCGTTTCCTCGTGTTCAGTTTTCAGTGTTCAGTTTTTCTCCATACAAAGTCTGTCATGTAAATAGCAAATGCATCATAACTCGACCAACTTGATCTTAAAAGGAATGGTAGATGAGACTCTGATTGGTTTAATGCACGTTATGCCCAAAACACACCCATAACTCAGTAAGCGAATAAGGACAACTCTTTTACACTATGCGCTGGGTGCGCTGACCATTTTTCCCATTCTTAAAATCAGCATGAAACGGAAGTTAAGATTGTCCTTTTTTCTGCTCTTGAAGCGCACATCCACTTGAAATGGTCCTGAAATTAAAAAGAAACGTAGGGCAGTGCATGATTTCGTTCTTTGGGAACCGATTGGGTTGTTGGGTGTTGCTAACAAAATGAAGAAAGATTGACGAATGGATGAATTCAGAGCAGAAATGAGACACCCACTGATAGCTCCACCCTAAAGGACTTCCATGTGACCAGACGTGAAGAAAGTCATTTCGAGGGGAAGGGAAGTTTATGATATTTGATTAAATTTTATGAGGGCAAATTACTTTAATAAACTAAAGTGCACAGATACATTGTTTATAACACGATTGTATAACCAAAGTCATACTAGATGAATTATGCTGAATTGTAATAGCATTGATACTTTAGATATGGACTAGTGTCTACTCGTTGTTTGAAACTAAGGTGTGCAGTATGAATGTAATATTATTAATATTATTGCCTTTTTATATATGTAATTTATTTTATTTATTTTATAGTATGTAGAGCTCTGCTGTGACATGTGAATTTCCCTTTGGGATTAATAAAGTCTAAACAAGAACTATATACAATTAAAAATAAGAATTTAGGCCTTTTGGTGACTTTAAAATACCAAATACGCATGCTTTAGACCATGCACTTAGATCATTAAATTAGAGCCCAATGTGTGATTATTATTATCTTAATTACATTTTCTGAATTCTTTCCCAGTGATTGGTTGCAGCTGGAAGGGCATCCGCTGCGAAAAACTTATGCTGGATAAGTTGGCGGTTCATTCCGCTGTGGTGACCCCAGATTAATAAAGGGACTAACCCACTGCGCCACAGCGCCGCCCTTTTCCCAGGGTATTAAGGATATTGTATTTAATGGATAAACATTAATTCTGTTAATACATTTATTCAATGCTAAAAGCTACATACACAGGCGTGACTACAACCTACAAAACATGTGCATGATCTTTTATTCACGTGATAAATTCAGGATATTTTGCATTGTATTTTTATTCATAAATTGCCCAGTATAGTTACTTTTATTGTTGTAAAACCTTTGTTAAAAAAATTAATTGAAGATCAATATGCCTATATGTAAAATTATATAGTCAATAAAAAAAACTGTTAAACAGCATAAATTCTGTATTAGGAAATATGAACTCATCAGAAATAAATCTCAATGTATAAATCTGTACTAAAAAGCACTTTTTTTCGCGGTATTAGATTGAAAGACCAGAGAAATCCCCTGCAGTATGATCAGAAGTGGACAAAAGATCCTAAACCTTAAGCATTTGTATGCATATTTTTGAACTGAAATGTGTCAGTACTAACGATATAACTAACAATGTTATACAGTAACAGCAAAGGAGTTTTTTATTACCTTATGGTCAGAGATGGGAAGTACTTCGTTACTGTACTTAAGTAGATTATTTCTTGTCATTGTTATTTCTTGTCACTCTCTTGTTTACCTGCGATCTGATCAAGCAAAATGTGTCTTATTACCATGTAAACAGGGAAGCATCAGTCATGTTAAATTTGCCGTCTCCCTCTGTCTCATCTGCGTAGTCATCCTTGCCTTTCTCATAGTAATCTTCATAAACTAGCCTACATAAGGTGCGTGATAGCTTTGGCTGAAAAAGCCGTGCACTGCAGCACGCAGGCGCGCAATGACGAAAATAGACTGACTGCATCAAAAAGGCGCTCAAATTGCTCAATGACAAGAAATAATATAGATCACGCCACCAAACACATGAAAAGGAAAGTAAAGTGCCTGATTTAAAAATGTGAGTAGAAAGTACAGATATTTGTGTAAAAATGTAAGGAGTAAAAGTAAAAAGTTGCCAAAAAAATAAATAGTGAAGTACTGATATCAGAAAAATCTACTTAAGTACAGTAACGAAGTATTTGTACTTTGTTACTTCCCATCTCTGACCATAAGGTATTAAAAAACACCATTGCTGTTATTGATATTATAATATTGTTAGTTATATCGTTAGTACTGTCATCATGGCAAAGACTAAAGAAATTATTCATTAAAATATGCAGAAATAAGCATTTAGGTGTTTTTTATATATTAGTAGAATGCAAACACACACCGTAAGTGCAGTGTATGCTAATGATTCATTTATATGTCAGTACATAACCATTTAAGGCTCTATTTTTTAAAGGGGGTCCAAATTTATTCCTAATCAGCTCCTATGTAAATTTTTTGTTGTTAACGTAGAATTTCTACAACTAATAACGCATAAATTTTCACATTTTATGTAAATTCTACTTGCGTTTGATGGGCGCATCGATTTAGTTTTGCATTTACAGATTTCCTTGCGAACTGTTTCCTATGATAATGAGATTTTAGAGAAATTATACTTAAGTTTTATGCTCAAATTGATAGTTAAGCCAAAGCATAATTAAAGGGTCATCATTTGCTTATCCTCATATCACTACAAACTCGTTTTTCTTCCATAAAACACACACATCATCATCAACACACATGAGTATCATGTTTTTTGTTGTTGTTTTTTATATATAAATTTTTTTTCCAGGTTCTAGTCATTTTTCCTTGTCCAGTCTTTATTTTTGAGGCTTGTGAAGCAGTTAGTCTGAAGCTGCTCATGAATATTTAATGAGGCCACTTTCATTTGTAGTCCAGGCGTGTTCTGTCATCGCCAAGGTGACATCGCTGAAATGGCCATCAGCCAATCAGAGCGGCTGACATTACTGCTCAGAGGTCAGCAGAGGTCGCTAATTAAACGGAATGAAAACTCAGCAGACCGAGCGCAAAACAAACTAAAGCATATCAGTCTGCAGATCAATGAAAACACACACACACACACACACATTATTCACAGACTTCAGCACTGAATCAACACACACTGGCTGATTTGTGCTGTTTTGACAGGAAGAATGAAATAAATGTAGGCTTATTGAGTGTTGTTCAGCTCCTCCATTAAAAAAAATACTATTTGAATATAATATAATGTGGATCTATATAGCACATTTATTTATTTATTTATAATTTTATTTTTTTATTAACTGACAATATTTATGGGTCGATATTGGATTAATTTAAAGCTATCAGCTATGATATAAAAAAAAAACAGATACGGGTTGCTTGTTAAGGAAATAATCCAATGTTTTCTTGAAGCAGAATCATTAAATACTTGCAATACAGTACAATATATATATATATACACACACACAAGTACAGTTATATATACAGTGCTCAGCATAAATGAGTACACTGCATTTTGAATATTTGTCTCCATTTCTGAGTGAATATAGGTCATATACTGTAATATGATGTATTTTGGTGCATTTGAACAAAACAGAATTATTAAACATATATATAGAAATAGAAAGATAATACATTTAAATTCATACTAGGTATTGAAAAAAATTACAAACTACAAAATTTCAACTAAATTGCATATATTTTTGATTTCTCTTTATTTTTCCTCTCTTTAATAAAAAAAAAATATATAGGTTTTTTTAAATACATTTTTATAAATGTGGGCTACTAAAAAGATAGATTTGTGAGGGGTGTACTCATATATGCTAAACACTGTGTATATAATCTGAACAAAATATCAGATCTGAGTCTAATATGTACAAAATGTCAGATGTGCATGTTAAAGAACATTTATGGAGCAACAGAATTAATAATTTACATAAAGCAACAGCAGCACTTTATTTGTTAAATATATTGAATAAATGTGTTCTAATGTTTGTGAAATACAGTAGAAGTTAATGCTGTTAAATAGCAAAAATCACCTTTTAAGGATTGTCATATTGTATTTTAACTTCCGATCTAAAATGTTGGACAGTTGAATGTAACATTGATCCAGTCTTTATTCAGCCAAATTCATTTAATGGAGAAGAAAAAACTAGCTAGTTCTGTATATTACTGTATGCAATTGACCAATTTCTGTATTGATATACTGGCTTAACCTTTTTTTGTTAACCCTTGTGTGCTGTTGGAGATATTTTCATCCACTCTGGGGTGATTTTGAGGCTTAATTTGGCCACAACTTTCTCTGTGTTTCAGCAAATGAACAAATTTTTGGTGACTAATCTTGTTTTGGCACACATTTTGGGTAAATGCTTTGGAGTTTTTCAAAAACTCAACAATACAGTCTGGGCCAATTGACTACCCTTTCGTTATGTTGGGGGCTGTTTTTGCCCCATTGACTTCCATTATAATCAAATTTTTTGATCGCAAAGCATGACAGCAAATAATCATGCAATACTGACTGTTGCTGGTTTTCCCTGTTGGGAAGAGGTACAGTGTGTAATTTTGACTGTTCATCATCAGTTGCAGTGCAAAAAAAAACAAAAAACCTTAGTTTCTGGCTTTTATCTGGAGTATAGTGTGCGTGTGTGCGTGCATGTGTGCGTGTGTGTGTGTGCGTGCGTGCGTAATGAAACTGTTCAATTTGGTTCTGAGTGTTGGTCATTTTCCTGACATATGTAATAAAGGATTAATAACACCCATATTCTAAAGTGGAGACAAATCAGACCCTAACATTTACAGAGGCATCTGTGTGAGCAGTAATCTGGGGAAGCTGTTCTGCAGCATTGATTGTTAAATGTACAGTGTATTCTGATCTATTTTTTATATATATATATATATATATATATGAATATATATATGAATAATATGATATAAATTAATATGATTTATTGAATAATAATATGATATATTAAATAATAATAATATGATATATTATTTATTAAATTATTATATGTATATATCTTTTTTTTTTTTTTTTTACTGCTACTATTACTACTACTATTTACTGTGTTTACTGTTTTTTTGTTTTTTAAATATATGTATGTTCTTTTATTTTTTTATGTAAACTTTATAAATGCTTTGGCAATGCATTTGTAACATTTGTCATGCCAAGAGAGAGAGAGAGAGAGTTTAAAAGAGACATTGCACACTTACCTTGATCTGAGAAAATCAAAATATGCCTCTCTGCTCAGCTCTCAGAACATAGTAAACACAGTAAGTGTATTTCTGCACACACACTATAATCTGCTGTTTTACTCCACTGAACTCCATATAAAATCCAGAACTCTTTTGCACAGGCCTATCTAAAGGGTTAATGCTGCCAACTGATGATTAACAATAAAAATTACACATTTGACCTCTTCCCAACAGGGAAAACCAGCAACAATCAAGAATGCATTATTATATACTGTCATGGCTTTGCAATCAAAACATGTGATTATAATGGAAGTCAATGGGGCAAAAACAGCCCCAAACATAATGAAAGGGTGGTACATTTGAACAGTACACAAGGGTTAAAATCGCTATTAGTACTGGTTAAAACAATCCTATAGTGCATCCGATCTGATTGTGTGTGTGTTGTTTTTCAGACTGTGGGCTGAATGTTCATAAGCAGTGCTCGAAGATGGTGCCAAACGACTGTAAGCCGGACCTGAAGCACGTGAAGAAGGTTTACAGCTGTGATCTGACCACGCTGGTCAAAGCCCACAATGCCAAACGACCCATGGTGGTGGACATGTGCATACGAGAGATCGAAGCACGAGGTCGGAAAACACTCTTCATACATGTTCATACAAAACTGCAGTGATGCCGGTTGTTGCTAGAGGGGATACAGCTGCGGCCTGAAGTTAACGAGAATTATTTATATTATTTATAAAATTATCCATTAATTGTTTTTTTAACATCTACCCCAACTTTCATAGTAATGTAAAAAAAGTAATTATAGCCAGAATTATTTATTAAAGTATACATTAATTGGATTTTATTAACGTCTACCCATACCCCAACCCTCACAGTAATGTAAAAACAGTAATTATAATGAGCATTATTTATTAAATTACCCATTAATTGTAGTTTATTGACATCTACCCCTACCCTAAACCCAACCCTCATAGTAATGTAAAAATATTAATTATTGTTGTAAAGTGTGACAAACATGATGCTATCTGTATTGATGTGAGTATCCGCAGCTGTATCCCTTCTAGACTTTAGCTGTAATGCCAGCAGCTAATGCTAATATTATGGCCATGTTTTATGATTTATTTTTTATGTTTATGCGTACTTGTAGCATGAGCAGTGATATATTGAGTTTCTCTATTAAAAACTGCTTGCTAATATCGACAGCCGGTTTTATGAGCAGTTGCTGATATTGTGTTGTGCTTTTAAATTATATATATATATATATATAATTATTATTTTTATTTTTTTTTCAAATTAAAAGATTTTTTTTGTTTTGTTTTGTTAATGTTTTTTCTGTTATTTGTTTTGGATTTTTGAAAGCATGTTTAATTTTTTGTTGTTTCTTTTTCTATCGTCTTTTTTAGGGAGTTTGTTTTTGTTTGTTTTTGCATTTTTTTGTTACTTTTTTTGTTATTTATTTGTTGTTTTTAGTTGTTTAGTTGTTTTGTGTGGGGTTTTTTTGGTGGTATTTTATTTTATGTATTTAGTTTTTTTTTCTGTTTCTCTCTTGCTGTGTTGTGTTTTTGTCTGGTTGTTTTCTGTTGTCTGGTTTTGTTTTTAATTTTCTTTAGTTTTTTATTTGTTTTTCGTTGTGTTGGGCATTTATTGCTCATGTTTTTGGTCTTGTTTTATTGTGTTCGTCTTTGTTTTGTTTATTTTTGTTATCTGTTTTGTATTGTTTGGTGGTTTGGTTCATATAACATAGTCAGCGATATATTTTGATTGTCAATTTTATGGCCAGTGGCTAATATTTGTAAGAAATGTTTTGTTTTTGTTATTTTGGAGGGTGTTTGTGTGTGTGGATTTATTTATTTATTCATTTAAATTAATTAATCAATTCATTTCTTTATTTTAATTAATTAATTTTTATTTATTTATTTTGTGAAGAATTTTCTGAGCTCCTGAATGCAGCTTTTCAATCGTATATTTGTGTTAAATGCATTACAAATAATAATATTTGTAAGAAAAGTTTTGTTTGGATTTATTTTATGTGTTTTATATTTATTTATTCACTTATTTTAATTAATGAATTAATTTTTATTTATATATTTATTTTGTGCAGAATTTTCAGAGATCTTGAATGCAGCTTTTTCAATCTTATATTTGTATTAAATGTATTACAAATAATAATATTTATAAGAAATATTCTTGGGGGGTTTCAGGGTTTTTTGTGTGTTGATTTCTTTCCTTCTTTCTTTATTTATTTAAATAGATAAATTTTTATTAATTTATTTTGTTCAGAGCTCTTGAATGCATTGCTCTTTCAATCTTAAATTTGTATTAAATTTATTACAAATAATAATATTTGTAAGAAATGTTTTGTTTTTGTTTGTTTTTTCAGGGTTTTTTGTGTGGATTTATTTTATTTTTTGTATGTCATTTATTTTATATATTTTTATTTATTTAATTTATATAAATTTCTTTTAATTTATCATATTTTATTTATACATTTATATTAATATTTATTATGCGCGCGCGCGTGTGTGTGTGTGTGTGTGTGTGTGTGTGTGTGTGTGTGTGTGTGTGTGTGTGTGTGTGTGTGTGTGTGTGTGT